>VXAC01000666.1:747882-819264 GCA_013399225.1 Rhipidura dahli | reverse complement strand
ACTCTGGGGTTCCCGGGAAACTGGTGCCCCAGAAGGCTGCCCTGGCAGGGTCCCACCCGAGAGTGTGCATTGAATTCGGGCTGTTCTCCTGGGGCGGCCGGTGGTGAAAGCCGTATTGCCCTGACCCTGCCTCAGTACCTCAGTAACGACTAATAGTGACAAAACTTGTTATCTTTTTAGAGTGTGGTACCTTTTTTTCATGCTGTGCTGCTGTGGAAGAGCTGTTGTGGGTTCAGGAGAAGTTCAAAAGCAGGGCAGGAGGAGCTTTTCTCCAGACATGTTCTGTGGGCTATCCCAAGTGTGGATGCAAGGGGAGAAACTTTTGGATATGGTGTAGAAGTGAAGTCAGCCACTGGAGAAAGCTGCAGAGGAGAAGGAGACAGCAAGCCTTACAATAAACACAACACAGTCAATCAGATGCACGATGGCTTGGATGCTTCGCTTTTCCAGACAAGCAGGCAATATGGAAGACAAGTGTACAGAGCAATGGCGGAGTGTGGGAGTTGGGTGGCTTAAAGCATCAATGGTGAAAACAGTTTAGAAGAGTTCAGAGGAGCAGCTCAGGCCTCACCAGGCGTACGCCTGACTGGTCTTCCCTGGCTCTTCTTTGGACACCTTTAACTTCCAAGTGGTTCCAAGTGAGAGTCATTGGCTTGCGTTGGGATTAGAGGCTGCAAACGTCAGCCCGGAGATGTGGTGTGTCACCTCAGCGTGGCACTTTTAACTACTGTAATAACCCAACCCTTAGTCCAACACGTGTTTTCTGAGCGACCCCGTTTGCCACAGGGTGAGCCCCAGCTTTTTTAGTCTGAACCAGTAATTCTGTGGGCACCCATTCTGCAAATGTGGGCACGACTTCTCCATTTCATGGAAATTGTGACAATGAGGTAATTTAATCTTGCCTAATGGTGTATCTTTCCCATAGTAAACCTGATTAGAGATTAATTTCTTATTTTAGCAGATCCTGAGTTACACATTTGCACGTACGAGGCCCTGCACATTTGAAACTCCTGAGAACGTAGGGAACAAGTTACACACTCCTCATTCCGTGGGAGGAATGAACAGACACTTAACGAGATTTAAACCTCTCTCACAATTTCGGAAGTCATTCGTCGCCAAGGCACGGGCCCGACTCAGGGACGGCACGGGAAGCGCCCTGCGGGACCTGACGGGCTCCGGGCGATACTCCCGTGAGGCCGCGTTCATCGGCACGGCCGCAGCCCGGACCCATTATGGGTTATTATCAATTTACAGCGGTCTTGCGAGGGCCACCGGGGCGCTGCGACTCCCTCGCGCTGCCAGCCCGCGGCCGGTCCGCGGGAGCCCCTCACGGGCCGGGCCGCCTTCGCCTCATGGCGGCCGCGCCCCCCCTGGCCCTCAGCGGGAGGGGGAAGCACCCCCTCCCCGCCGCACCGGCCAACGGTCCTGGAAGGGACATAGCACCCCGCCCTCTCACCGCCACACTCTCCTGTGGCTTCTCTCGGGATATTGCTGCCTGTGCGTCATCACACATGGCACAGCGCGAGGAAGGGGAGAGCCACCGTGGCCGGTGAAAGGAACCGAGCCGCGGCGCCGCGGCTTGTTCGGTATCTGCCAGGACCTGGCGGGAGGGGGCGGAGCTCGCGGGGCCGGGGGAGGGGAGGCAAGATGGCGGCGGCGGCGGCGCNGCGGATCAGGGGCGGGGGGTGCCCGGTGCCCGCGGGGCTTTCCCCCCATTGACGCTGTGGATGGTCCGGGGGATGGCGGGGCACGGAGAGGTGGCCCTCGCTGGGAAGTTTTTGCAGAAATCCCAGAGCATCTCTGCGCTGGGTGTTCATCCTTGCGCTGTGGGCAGGAGAAGTGCAAATTAAAAAAAAAAAAAAGAAAAAAGAAAAAAAGAAAAATTATAAAAGGGTCAGTTCTTCAAAATCGTCCTCTTGGAGGTTCGGCCAGGAGCTCGGTAGTTGCTGAGGATGTGCTGCGGCCACAGCTCCGTGTCGGGGGAGCATCGCGGCCGCTGTCAGTGCCGCGGAGTTGTTGCTGATGCTGACGCTGAATTATTCATATGGGACCTGTAAACATCCCCGGCTTCTGTCATCTCCGGGCTGCTGCAGGGCACAATGGAAGTGGCTTTTGCTAGACTTGATGGTAAAGAACTTCGTGCTTGCTGATTTTTCTGTACTTAGAGAAAACCTGTGTGTATCAAGTTGGTTGCAGTTAGGCGAGATTCGAGGTGGATGTGCGAACTGTCAGTGTTAGACAGGCTCAAGTAAGCAAGTAGATATTGTGAACAATCTGTTGTCCAAAACCTGCTTCTTCGTGTTCCGCAGATATGGTCTTAACAAGTCTGTTACCTTTTCAAGACTGTAAATATTGGTGTAACCTAAGGCAACTTACTACAATGGGGATGTCTAGTCTTGAAGACTTGATTTTTGTGGCAGTATTCTTTTATTAATTTTTGGTACAGCACTATAGTTATGCACTGTTTGAGCTCAGATAGGGATTTTTATCCTAGGCACTGTGATTTGAGAGACAGAAAACAGGACAATTATAACAAGAACTGTGGTGGTAAGTGGAATGGCAAAGTGTAAGTGCCTGAAGAAGTGGACACAGTTATGTCACTGCACACGAGGACCATGCAGCTCTGTTGCAGTTTTGCACTGGAATTTTATTCCGCAGAATGTTGTTATTCCCGATTAACTAAACAACCTTGACATTTGGAAAGGAAGTCTGTAATGCTTGAAGTGGATTTCTAGTTAGCTGAGATGTGGTGTCTTGTGTTGGGGGATGAAAGACCTTCATGCTTAGCCCAGGGATTCAAAAGTTCAGGGGAAAGAAGCCAACTGCAGTGACCCTTTTTTGCGAAAGCGTGGTTAATTTTTTCTTTACGTCGCTTTTCTTTGTGATATGGTATGGGCTGCTGAGGAAAAAGAGTTCTTTTGTGATTTATGTGCAGGGTAATCTGTCTGTTTGAAATACACTGTTCGATGTTGGGCACTAAAATACCTAAACTTGTTGCTGAAATGTGGGAAAGAGCAGCATTTTGGAATCTTCTTTCTAGGCATTATAACGTGTGTTTTTGAACATGTGGAGAGGATGTTACAAGTGCTTGCCTCCACATGTGTTGCTTCTCTCTAGCTTGTTAATCATTGCACCCATCAATTAAAAGTAACTGTTCAGGTTGAAATTACATGCACAGAATCTGAATATATTCATTTTGCTACATTGTGCTGCTGCTGTTTTGTTTTGAATACACTTTGTCTCCTATAACCACTCATTTTAGTTGCTCTTTTGGGGCAGACATGTTTTCCATTGTGATCTAAAAGGATCTACAAAACTCTCTTAAAAACTAGTGGAAGTAGGGACAGACACTAAAGCTCCTTTCCAATTCCCCCCTCAAGTCCCTTTCCACAGTTCTTGTGCTCCTCTGGCTGCTTCTTCTGAGTTATTTCATTTCTCAGTTATAACATGAATGAGAGATGCTTGCAGGGAAGGGAAGCTGTCTCTGCTTCAGCTACTGTTAAATGCATGAAAGCAACTGAAAAAAATCTTCTGTAGTAGAGAACAATTTCTTATAAATAAGAAATTTTTACTCTTTCAAAGCTCTCAGCCAAAGTTTTGGTGAAATGTTCTATTTCTCTATATGGCCTTTTGCCTACAAAACGATTTTAATGAAGATTTTCTTGCCCAATTGAAAATACTATTTAGAGTTCTGGTGTAGTGACTTACATTTAAGATTTTAACAATTGTTGAAGGTGGAAGGGGTCTATTCCTCGTGCAGGTGCAGTGCAACGCAGAACAATCTTAAGAACAGACTTGTAACCAGACAGTGGTTTCATAATGCAAGCAACATTTCCTGGATGCCAAGCTTGAACTCTTCAAGTCATTTATGTTCTTTAGTCAAATCTGAATTTGTGTTTCAATGTTGGGCTATTAACTGAACATGGTACCTTCACTCCCTACTGTAACTGGTCCAGATAAAAATTCCGACCTATGCAGGACTGCTGCCTGTAAATATTTACTTTGTGATACTTCTAAATTAGCCAGGACAGTGCTGAATGTATCTTCCATTTCAGTGTCTCTCTCCTTTAGTGATTCTCCATCTAGTAATGAACTTCTGTGAGGTTCCCCTTCCCTTCCATGCTCCTTCAGTGCTCTCCCACCATCTGTTGAATCATAGCCTGGGCCTGCTGGGGCTCACCCCTGAATTGTGTGGGACAGAGGGCTCAGTCTTACCTTGGAGCTGTGTTTCTTCCCAGTATCCTAAGAGAGACTCCCATGTCCTTGCCCAGCTCCACATCTAAACCACTTGTAATGTTGCCCTTCCCAGACTGATTTGATAGATCTTCTTTTTTTCTTCAGGCTCGAGGAAGGTGTTGGTCTGTGTGGTTTTGAAGTCAGCAACTTCACCTGCTTATGACTGCAAAAGTTATTGTAAAATTAAGAGATACTCTCTTGGTACAAAGATGCATCAGCTATCTCTGAAAAATCCTATTGTTCATAACTTCCAGCAGTAAAAAATGTAGAGATGAATTTTTTATGCAGATAGATTACCTGGACAAACTGTTGTTTCATGCAATTCTATGCATGTTGACTGACTGCTCTTGGGTAAAACTGAAAATGAAAATACAGCCACAAAGGTGTTGGGGAAAAGGACACCTATAAATGAAAAGGGATGATGTTAAGCGTAAAACATGCTTAAACTAATAGGCTGTTTCTTTTAGTACTCCTCTGGTGTCATGCACTTGCTCATGCCTTGTGCTGCAGGGAAAGGGCATTTGGGTGATTCTCTTTTATGTCCTCATGCTGTCAGAGGGCTCCGGTCCCATCCGAGCTGCAAACAGCCCAGAGCATTCCCTGGCTGTGGGACACAGAGCACACACTCCTCGTGAAACCTCTGCTGGGCTTCCCGGGCAGAGCAAATGCTCCCCTGAAGGGATTAAAATGCATTCACGTTTCAGGGAACACGTCTAACAAATGTGAATGTAAATCAGGTGCAAAACCGACTGATTCCTGTCCTGTTTGTCAGTGTTAGAGAGTTAACAGAGAAGTTCATGACAAGTTCAAGTGCTGTTCAGCAAACGAGGCAGGGATATGATTTCAGATCAGCTGGACTCTTCACCTCATTAATACTATTCTGGGGGAAAAAAGATTAATTACTTTAAATCAAAAAATTCTATATACCCTACAGAGTTTTGTCTCATCAGGTTTGTATTTTTGAACTCCTGTTTTAATTCTATCTGAAATGCTGGATTTGCAGAGGAGGGCTGTTTGCAAAGTGGGAGTTCTCCCATATAATCATTATAACTGAATGGTTTCGCTTTCTTGAAATGTTATTGCCAGAACCTGTCATAATAAATGTCACCTACCTATTCCATTATAGCCATTATTTGTATAGGTGCTAGTGTTTCAGTATGATCTCAAAGATCAGGCTTAAACATATATAGAACCTTGAAGTTCTGGGTTGTATTTATTTTTTTTACTCCAGATCTAAAAGATTATTTGTACCATTCATAGTCCAAGATCTCTTCCATTCTCTGCATTTTTTCTGTGACTTGGGAGGCTGTTGTGTGAGTCCCAGTTGGAGTTGTATCTTTATATATTGTTGCATTTCCTGTGAAATAGAGTATCTTACCTGTAATCATAAATGTAATAACAATAAACTTTGTTTCCAGAAGGCCCTGGTGCATTTCCTGTGGAGCATCAGAATGGACCAAGATATTGCTGTTAGATACAGTTTAAAAAATGTTATTCTAACCTTTTTGTATTTTCTAAGTAAAATCTAGACTTGATTTTATCTGAACCCAGTCAGCTGAGGGGAATTATGAGGCTGATACTTGGTTTGCCCTGACCCTTTCCTTATAAGTGTTTTCTCTTACAATCCATCACAGTTTGTGGGTTTAGTCAGTATGGATTAGTCAAGTTATATTTCCTTTTCCAAACCAAAGCTGTTTTTAAAAGCTGTCACTACAGATTCACTTCTGATAATCAATGAAGTACAAGAAGATGCTGGAAACTTAAAACTGTGACCACATAATTTCTTGGATGTTAGGTGATGTCAAAAGCAGTTTTACCTGCAGATGGATTAACAGTGGAGGAACAAATTCTTGTGCAGGAGCTGTTCTTGAAATGTCTACACTTTCAGTCCAAAAAAGGAGAAGAAAAATTGTTTTGAGAGAATATTTTATGCATAGTGTGTGATGCATATGAAGTTTGAGGTTTGGTTATTTCTAAGTCATAGATGAAATGTGAGAAAAAAGGTGAATTGGAGCAAACCTCAGTAAGTTGTTGGACACTCACGAGCGAGGATGAGTTGCTGAGGAAGATTTTTTGCAGTTCTTATCACTGTGGTTTGTGTAGCATCTTTTGAGTCTCTTGCCTGCTGCACACGGGTGCACTGGAGGATGCCTGGGCTGGTTTCTGTTTCACATTACAGTATTCAGGGTGAAGTTTGAATGCTCCAGTTGTTCCAGAACCAACTGAATTACCCCTGTGGCAGGGGTAGGGCCCTTCAGAAGGGCTGAGGGAGGTGCCTGGGACGTGCTGGAGTCACCTCAGAAAAAGGCTGTCTCCCCTTGGGAATGAGAGTCCTTATGTGTGCAGTGTTCGGGCTTTGTAGGGTTTGCTTTGGACATTCAGTTCTGGAGATTTGGGTTCTTTGGCTCATGAATTTTTTTTGTGGTGAGCATTAACTATGTGTTATTTGCCACATTGGGACAGCTGGGAATCTGGTGTTCCTTGGAAAATGTCTTTAGGAAATTAGCTATCTTTGTTTCTATGACATACTTTTAAAACCAGAAAACTCTGTAATGTTTGTACCCTTCTCAGTTTTAAGTCATCGCTCTGTGGTATTTTTAGTCAAGGAAATGTCTACATCCTTAATTTCCATTTCTGAAGGGAGGACTTCCTCCTACCTCTTTTGGCTGATTTTGGTGTTATTGTGACCCTTCTTGGCAGAAGAGAGCTGGATAAGCTCCATGGCAGGGTGTAAGAGCTGCTCCTCCATGAAAATCCAGGAGGAGGTTTCCTCCCTCAGGGATTCTCTGTATCCCAGGCTGTTACGTGGTAACTGGTGAGTGGATGCTAGAAATACGGACTCTTATTGGAAGTGGATGTGCTCAGCATACCTCTATTTTTATTTTTTCGGTGTGGCAAGTGGGTAATTGATCAGAAATTTCCAAAGATGTTAGTGTGATCTTAGTTTTTCCCGTTATGTTCCCCCATATAATGCAGCAAAGTTGTGTGTGGCCTGGGTCCTGAGATCATGTATTAGCAACTTTTCTGTAAGATCATAAATTACAGGAAGGATTAAAATAGAATTTCCAGGAGAAGAGTATCTTGTCAGCTGAATTTGATCAACCCCATTTTGGTAGAGAACAAATTCTATTTGTATTTGTAGCAGGAGAGAGAGAGAGAAACTGTTATTTAAAGATGAAACATAACAATGTGATCCGGAGATTTGGCAAGAGTTTGGATGTAAATTACACATGTAAGGATGCAACCAATTTTCACCTTT
Organism: Rhipidura dahli; assembly: GCA_013399225.1. Taxonomy (NCBI): domain Eukaryota; kingdom Metazoa; phylum Chordata; class Aves; order Passeriformes; family Rhipiduridae; genus Rhipidura; species Rhipidura dahli. Next base: position 811,769 of record VXAC01000666.1, on the reverse strand, counting down.
GGAACGGCAGAAAAAATTGCTTTGAATGACTCTTTTAATACTTAATATTTAGTGCTCCAAAACCTATTACTTGAAGTACTTTAAGTAGCTGGTAGCCTGTGAATGGGGAATCTTTTCCTATTAAAATATGAAGTATAAAAACCTGTTTTAATTTTTTGGCTCCCTTGATGGAGATGGAAAAGTCTTCCTAGTATAGAGTCAATGTGACATCTTGAATTGACAGCTGTAATGCTCCTTAACTCGTGTCATGTCTGTAATTGGCTAAATTAAAGTTTGCCATGTGTCATGGAGAATATGTCAGGCACTGTACAGCGTTGTGAGTTACTGCTTTGGATGTTCAGAAATAAGATTATATTGTACATTAATGGAAATCTCAGGGTGTGAAAAGGGTTGAATTCAGATGTTTGGGTTTTTCTTAGCATCTATTTTTCAGATACTCCCATTGCTTGATTTATTAATTATTATATTAATAATTATTGGAGAGAATGTTGTTCAGTATTGATAGTAATGTAACTTTCTTACACTGTCCTTGTATTTCTAGCAAGGACAGAAATAGTGATTTTTCCATCAATAACTTTGTGAGTAAAGGGAGTGCAACTTTGTGAGATTAAAGTTCTTGGGAATTTATGGTGTATTTGGGAATTCATGGTTCTGTCTGTCACAGAAGAAGAAAAGTCATCTGCACATGTGGAATTGTCATGGAAAATTCAGTAGTTAGTTGTCCTCAACTTGGAGAAAATACATTCATTGTTTCTATACATTCCAATAGCATATGTCCATGTGCTTTGACTACAAGCTTCTGAGTATTCTGCAGCATAAAACTGAGTGAAAAAAGAGTGAAAAAAAAAGATTAGAGAAAGTGTGGGAGAGGCCCTGAGCTTTGAGGGTGATGCTTGTGTCCTGCAGAAATGGGAAGCACAGTACCCTGGGACATATTTAAATGACCGTTAATCAAGTTGTCTTTAATTTTAGTGTTGACCTTTTAACTTTTTTTGTTTTGCCTGTAGCATGCAAAGAATTTTTCATCTTTTGGAGGGGACGCCCAGCAGATTTTCATAAGCACAGAATTGTCTTAAATCTGCTCAGGCATCAACCTTCTGGTAGGTTCTTGAATGAAAACCTTCCATCTCTTAGGATTGTCCTATATATTGATACAGTAGCTCACTTACCACCCCATCCCACAATACTTGCAGAATTTTGTAGTCAGGCTTCAGGGTTGACACAGATCAGTTTGAACCCCAGCTTCTTTTCTTTGCCACTGAATTTTGCCATCTGAATAACTGCCATATGGCTGCTGGTAAGTGGACATTGAGGGGTGAATGAAGGACCAATGACTGCTCTGGAAGTGTTTGGTGCTTTTTTAATGAAGACTTTCTACACTGCTAAGTCAGTGTGAGCCTGCAGCCCTACTGTTAATGTTCTGAGCACTGGGATTTCAGATGGGAGATGATACTCAGCCTTGTGCTGTGTCCAGTAGTTTGAATGAATAACTTTTTATATGGAAGTTGGACCCATTAAGCTATTTTTAGCAATCTGTCAGGATCTGTTAGTATTTTCTGGTGTATGGCATAATCCCAGGATGTAAAGTTGATGTTTTTGTTTGTGTTTGAACAGGTTAATGATTATCTGGTAAAACAAAATGCTGCTGGGAAGATTCATTTTGCTAAGCTAGCAATACACTGAAGGGTTTTATTTCTGTGACTCTTGACCTGTAGTTTTGATTTGTTTTATATGAGTTGAAGCATTGTGTCTTGAAGGGTCTGTAATTCATGAAATCTGGTCAGTGTGGTTTAATAGGTTGGTCCATAAACACAGCCTGATTTGGGTTTTTTCCATGAGGTAGTTTCATTACCTTATTATGAAGTGAAATCACAGAAATAATCATTCACAAGTATTGTTATCATGCCTTGGATGAGGCCTTTTGAACCAACTGCTGAAACACTCCCTTCACTCTTCGTTTTCTCACCAGAGTAAACTTTGAATAAATATCCCTGAATTAATTTTGTGATTCATTGTAGATCCCCTGTGCAAGGCAGAGCCTCCCTTGCTCTGCCATGGGTTAGTTACCTCAGAGCTCAATTTACTAAAGCTGCTGATTTAAAAACAAAATCTCCCATCTCGGGTTAGACTGTAATCTCATTCTTTGCTCTCTTTATATCACACTTAGTTTGCTCAAAAACAAGATGAGGAAAATTCCCAAAAGGATGTGAAATTTAATTAGCAAATGTTGGTTAAGCACTTCAAGATGGCACAAAAATTACTCTGAATGCAAAAATGTCAGCTTGTTTTGGATAGCTGAAGGAAAACTGAGTCTACCCATGAGACTGGTGTTTTATCCACCAAGGTAAGAGCTGGAGACAGGACATTCCAGCAAGTGGCTCCACGGACATGGAGCAGGTGACTGCCCTGCCCTGGGACAGCTGGTGTCAGGTCTGTGTGGCCATGCGGTGAAGGGGTTTGGGGAACTGCTCTGCTAAAAATAGTCCCAGTTTTTAACCTGCTGTGTTTTTCCAAGTGAAGAACTGCTTTACTCAGGCAGCACCTTCAAAGTGCTGCAAGAATCGAGTCTTATTTCTGATTCAGACTTTGACTATTTCCTGGGGAGACTTTGATAGATTTTTTAACCTTTCTGTGACTCATTTTCCCACATGTCTGCTGAAGATATTTTGTACTTCTGCCTCTGAAGCATTTTGAGTTCTGGAGATCAAGCTGAAATTACGCCATGATTGTTGTCATTAAAATATTCAGTTCCAAATTATTTCTAACTTATTCAAAATTCTCTGCATATGGTGAATGTAAGTGTGAACAGTAGCTTTTAAGAGAATTCTGAATTGAATCTGATCAGTAGTTTGAGCTGTCCAAAGACAAAAATATCATCATACCTTTAGAAATAAACATTGTTAAATCATTTCCTTGCCCGAGAAGCTCAAATTAACACAAGGCCAAGTATCTCTTCAGTTCCTGAATCCATTACTCTTGTCCCTGCTTTTTCTCCCCTGGGTATCTTCACTTAACTGCTTCTTTTTTGATTCTTTGCTCCTGTGTGTCCTGTAATTTTTATTTTTTTAATATTATGCATTCGATGCTACTGGGTTTCTCTATCTGTTTTGCCACAGAGTCTGGGAATGTCAGTGAAATGGGACATTATAGCAGAATTTCTGGCTTCTGAACTGCAAAACAAAAAATATTTCTTTCTGCCCCTTCTAATTGTCAGTATTTGGTGAGACAGACAATTTGCCAGCCTGGTTGTCAGCTGTATGAAAGTATTCATGACCTGACTTTATCTTTGTGAGACATGAGGCAGAATTCCAAAGTCTGTAACAGCTCTTTTAAATGTTTATATATTTAACCTCTGAAATTTGCAGGATAATATGAAAAGGTAAAAAAATGCTTGTCTGGAAAATAGAATCTTGCTGTCATTGACTGAGCAGAGCTGGAAGCTGATTTCTGGTGTTGTAATTTATCAGGGATGCTGTTCTGGCAGAGGCGGGGGAAGCAGTGCAACGATCAGAGAGGCAGAGAGAGTTAATAAATAGTGAGGAACTTCACAGGAAGATTCTGGTTGGCTTTGGGTAGAGCAAGATGAGGTTTGTCATGACTAATGAAAGGATACAGCAGGGAGGAAAGCCCGGATGAGGTTGTTTACAGTCTGCACGCACAGTTACAGTTTTATGCAAAAAGATGGCTGTATTTAAACATAACCTGGACGTATGGAAATTGGAGAGGTTGCAGCAGGAAGCTGGCACTGCCCTCACTGCCCAGGAACTGGATTGATGGAGAATAATCTGTGTCTGCTGCAAACGTGAGAGCAGATGCTGAAGAGAAAGAGGCAGATGCTTTTGGCTGACAGGTCATAAGGTTGCCTGCAGAGAAATAGGAGTTGAAGTCAAGCACTTATATCCACAATTGCAGAATTAAGGTAGTAAGACAGGGAGAGATGAGCAGAATATGGTGGTAATTCTACTGGCAAAAATTGGGAAAAAATCCCTCCCTCCCCTTGCAGGGAGGGTAAACAAGCTCATGCTGTAGGAGCCTGGGATATAAGGGGGGGTCTGAAGGGCACGTAGAGGGGTCAAATCAGGATAGTGTGCAGGCATGTGGATGTGTCTGTAACAGGAAAAGGAGGCTTAGAGGGAGGGACTATTGTACTTCAGTGTCATTTTATGTGTTGTACTCCAGGGTTGATTTTATTTTGAAAGAAATGAGATCCCATGCAGGATCCCCATCCTTTATTTCCCTCCACACCTTGTAATTGCCAATATGTGACCACGTGTGTTCCTCTACTGTTACCCCTTATCTCTGCTGCTGTTTTGCCAGTTCCCTCAGGGAGGAGGAAGAATGGTCCCCCACCACTGATAACTTCATGTTTTCTTTTTTCCCTCTCTGTGCTTCTCACCTCTCATATTGACCATGATTATAGTCTCCAATGTTCCTTTTTGCCTCCTTCTGCTGGCAACTTTCATTTGTTTCCCTTTTAAAAAAGACTCCATTATGAACATGATCACACTTGCAGTTTTCAGTAGGAAAGTCATCAGATTCAATGTTTTCCTATGTATTATGTAAAACTTGTGGGTTATGAGGGGGTTTAGGTTGACATTTTTGGATGGATGCAGGATGTTCATTCTTGTGCTCCATGCCCTCTCTCTCATCTTTCCATGTACAATGCAGAACCTGGAGAAATGGTCAGATTGGCTGTGAAAGATTTCAAGATGAGCACAAACCTAACACTCTGTCCAATGCAGTTCTTGTGAATGGAGAAATAGCTTTTATAGCATCATAGAAAGTGAGTGTGGCTTGACCTTTCAGCAGCTGGGTTAATGATCAACCTGTGCATTTGACTGAATATCGAGAAAATAAGCAGCAGATGTAACTTGACTGAGAGAAATGAGAAAGGACCTTGAATCATGCAGTAGTTGGCCTATATTTGTGTGTGATTTTCAAGTGGTTGCTCTTGTGATCCCCTCTGCATTCCCAGATTCTTCAGATCTCTGCACATGAAGCTGAGGGAGCACAGGTTGGGGCATCAGCAATTCATCAAACTAAGATTTGTACTTTCATAACCTTAAAGTGTTTGAGCATCTTTATGCCATGGAGCCAGTTCATTTAATGATGAATGTGCACCAGCCTGTGACAGGAGTAGTTATCACATCAGTAAACATTGGAATGAGCTGACAGCTGTGTGCCATAGCTTTAATTCCTGTGAAAGTCCATGTAAAAAAGGGAAGTCAGAGGTTTTCTTTTGGCTGTGGCTGGGGTTTAGGGGTACACTGGGGTGCTCAGGGATAGCTCTCTGCTCTCACAATGTGTGCAGCTGAACTTGCTGGCTTTCTGACATTGTGCCTTAATTAAATGGAAATCATATGACTCAGACCCATTAGACCATCACGTAGTAGGTAAAGCTGTACTCTAATGAATGCAGTGTGAATGATGAAGTATAATAAATGTTAGTGGTGAAGCATTCTGTTAGAGCTTGTCACTTGGATATGAATTATAGGTACTATAATAGATGTATAGGTACAATAAAGCACACTGCTAGTGATCTGTAGTATTGCTTTAAAAGATAAACTGTTGGTTTTTTCTTTGATTTTTCATAGCTGAAAATCAGCTTTAAGAGGTAAATGTAAGTATGCCTCATTTTTCTGGTAGTCCAACATGTAAAGCTTTGTTTGATGGAGAGTTTAGGAGGAAAAATCCCCTGACCAGAACAGGAATGATAAAATATGCCAGATATACTTCAAGATCTGCTTGTATAGCTTGCTCGTTGCTGAGCTGATTTTGTCTATTGTCTGATAATGGAAAATGCAGTTCAGAAGTATAACTTTATACGTGATGTTTATGAAAGGATGTGGATTAATGTGCTTTGAAATGGAGCCATTGAGGCAGGGATCAAGAGTTACTTTATTTGAAGGTCTGATATGTCTGCTGGGCTCTGGACAACAGGTTGAGAATTTGTTCCACATCTGATAGAATTCTGGATTTAATACATAGGCTCCAAGGATTACATCTTTTGAGCTATCAGAGAAAAATATTTTCTGTTAAAAATATATTTATGTCCCACTTTTTTTGCTTAGAGCCATAATTTACCTGCTCAAAACACTGGTGGGGGAGCAGGGTTTAATCAGTTTATTTGGATCTTTAGCAGCTGGAACCATACCCAGCCTCAGGCATGCTCAGACTTTGATAGGGAACTTGTCTGGATTTCTGCAGTATTTTAACTCTTCCCCCAGTCAGTTTGCAGTTTGGTGTTTGCTCTCCATCTGCAGCTGGAGAATGCAGTAGAGGCAAAGTGGTCACTGATTGTCAACTAAGCAGGATTGTTGTAGGGCTCTGTAGTATATTCAGTTTCTGGCATCCTGTAGGAGCCAAACTATGCTGGCATTTGAAGCTGAGCTGGTTTTCTGCTTTGTGAGTGCCTTTTTTACTGACTACTTGAGTTAAGCTGCTGTTGGATGGTGATGGCATTCAGGGCCTGACTAATGCACTGGGATTTAATGAACTGTAGGTGACACGGAGTGCAGCCCTAAGACTACCTGAATCTGAAAGTCAGCAACAGTTCATGGAATCCAAAAACTCTGTAGAAGAAATGAAAGTGAACTTCATTTTGTGCTAAGGAAATTTACTGTAAATGCAGAGTCCAGCTATAGACCATTATAACCTCTTTAACATTTATTTAAAGTGACCCACTTTTCTTGTCAAATTCTCCTAACCCAACTGGTAACTGGTAAAAGGATGTATTCCGACAATATAATCCTCAAATCTTTGTGTAGACAATGCTGACACGTCTCATTTTGAGCCCATTTAAGACCCGTTAACATGTTTCAGACTGGAGTAACCTATTAAATAAATACATCAGGGAAAAGCTTTTACTGGTAATGGTTGTTTTGCTTAGGTGACTATGGCTGTAATGTATTGTGAGTACATCTGGTACTTCAGTGCTTATCAGCGATCTTTTTCCCTTTAGGCGGTTTCCTAGAAACATGATTGCTTGCTGGTCTTGATCTCACAGCTTTGTGGAGACTCCTTCCCTGATAATGTCAAGTTCAGGCTACCCTCCGAACCAAGGAGCTTTCAGCACGGAGCAGAGCCGCTACCCGCCGCACTCTGTGCAGTACACCTTCCCCAGCACCCGCCACCAGCAGGTAAGGGGGACAGCCCAGAGCCTCGGCCTTAGCCAGGCTGCACTTCAGCTGCTTGCCGTGCCAAAAAGGGGATTATTTCTGGTTTTTAAACGAAGGGAACGTGAGTTGTTCGCGTTTGGAAACACGTCCATGTGCCCCGCTGGGGAGAGCTGCTGCCAGTCTGCTTAAATAAATACTTGTGGGGTGGCTTCTTCTGTTTTGTTTTGCTCTCCTTGCTCTTTATTAATGTAAACTTCCTGGTTTTATCACTGGTTTCTGATAGTTTGAATAAATGCTGTAGGGGTTCTGTTCCTAAACTGCTGTTGCAGTATTGGGCTAGAATCTCTCTAAGTTAATTGTGATACTTGTCAAAATTCTGTGCAAGCTGGAGAATGTATAAAACCTTGTGTTACACCGATGTTTTTTCTGAAGCAGCTGTACCAGTGCTGCCAGCTGAGTTCTGCTGGCCAGAATGGGAGTAAGGATTTCTAAGGATATCCTGCTTGCTCCTTTCTGCCAAGCATTTATTCTGCCATCCTGTGCTCTGTGGTGTGGTGGGCTGTGGAGGACAAACTGTTGGCTTTACAACAGTTCAGGTTTCCCTCATTTTAAAGAAATTCTCCTCCTGCTGCAGATACTTTAGATGTTTTCCTCTACTTCCATGTTAGCAAAAGGAAATTCAAAAATTGAAGCTTTTTGGCTTGCTCTGTGTTTATTTTTAGATAATTTATGAAAACGAAATCTCATGGGTAATGATCTATTGCGTCTTGTAGAGCTTTTTTTCAGTTTAGTGCCAGCTGCATATAATTTTTAAAAGCGAGTGGTTGATGACACAGATATACAAATAAATAGTCTTGTACCTCACTTAGATTGTAAATTGTATCAATTGGAAGATGCATCTTTTGTGACTCTTAGTCCTGATTAATAGTGTCTGATATAAAAATGTCTTGAGGTGATAACAAAAGAGATTGCCTCGAGGTTGCTCTCATTTTACCACTTTGCCGTTGGATGTGCAAGACTGATTTTAAAGGATATTTTTTAAAGGCTGCTGCTGACTCATTTGTGTTTTGTTAGAAGTTGTTAATAAATTAGGTGGAATTCCTAGTATAAATATTTAGTCTCTTTACAGTTTATTTAAATCTCGGAACTGCCATTTGCAAATGTTATTTTTTGAGCTGGAAAAAGACCTCACTGATCTGGTGTTGCTTTGGAGATGATCACGATCACTGAATGCTGTTGGTCCTCTCTCTACCCTTGTTCCTGTTAACACGAGAAGTGTTTCCCTCAGGAATTTGCTGTTCCCGACTATCGCTCGTCTCACCTGGAAGTCAGTCAGGCAACGCAGCTCCTGCAGCAGCAGCAGCAACAGCAGCAGCAGCTCCGGCGCAGGCCCTCCCTGCTCTCGGAGTTCCACCCAGGCTCTGACAGGTGAGGAGGCTGAGCTGGAAGAGTGGGAACATCAATCTTGTGCCTGCAGCTGCTCTGGGGTTACCTGAGGACATGGAGAGTGGACAGCAGCAGTGAATCAGATGCTGGAGTTTGCTTTCAGTTTGCCAATATCTTCCTTCCCGGTGAAACGGGTCACTGCATGGGGGATCTCGAGGGATGGTCAGTGTGCATCATCATTGCTGGTGCAAGAAAGTTTTCCCGGTGTCAAACATTCCTTTGAAGAACATTGAATGCTCTCTGTACATCAAATTTAGAGATTAAAATCCCACTACAGATCAGAGTACTATTAACTGGATTGTAGTAAATTGGCAGGAACACGCTTCTGTTTAGGGGAGAGATTAAAATATGATCTGTGCACTCAATTCTTTCGTGTATTCATCTGCTGGTGTATGGTCATAAGCGTGTTAGTGCCTGTAACAGCTTCTTCTTTTCTTGCACTCGCTGCTTGTAAAAACCTTTTTTTGCCTTGGACTCTTAGTGAATATATCTGCTAGCAGCAACTTTATATGCAGGATTACTGCTGGAGGTTTATTTTGGCTATAACTGGTTCTGAACAAATACCCATGATGAATGTTATGTAAATACTGGTCTGGCTTAAATTCTCATTAGGATATTCCCAGAAATAACTTGATGATAGTGAAATCTGGGGCTTCCATATTGCCTTCATCTTGTGTCAGCAAAATATCAGTAAGGCTCTGTTTCAATGCTGAGAATCACAGCAGCTTTTAGAGTTCTCAAAATTGAGTTTATAGCAGTAGTAAATCACACCCCCCCCCAGACTGTAAATTTGTAGAAGCTTACTTGGTAGTTCTGGCAAACTGCAGGAAACTGCTGCTGTCATCTGTTCAGTGGCACTTCATAGGAAGATGTTGAAGCATATGAGGGTCTTTTATGGACATCCTGTGCTCTGCAGTGTGAAGTGATAACTGTTGAGCATTTTTCTGAGAAGGAGGAGTTTTTAAATGACTCATGCATTGAATCAATGACTGCTTCTGTCATAGAGAAGCATTTTAGTAGAGATCAAGTTCCAAACAGACTCATGGCTCATCTCAAGTGTTCTGTGTATATTTAAAAATTATTTGGCTCCAAAAATTAAATAATGGAGCTGTTGTGGCCATCTTCAGTGGAATATAGTACTGTCTTTTTCTCATGGATTTTTGGTGTGTTTATAATTTGAATCAGAGCTTTGATTTGAACAATATCCTTGTAGCACTGCTGAGTGTCTTTAAGGTTGTGTAATGATAGGAGTACCTTTAATTTGATATTCAAGTTCACTTTCTCTTTTCCAATGGATTTTAATTGTTGTAGTTTTAAAGATCATACTTAAACATATTTGTCTGCTTAGAAGGAGCTTCACCAAATTGGATCTCCTTTAAAACTGAAAAATGTTGAGGATTTTTCTTGTATCAAAAATGTGTATTTTAATAGTTTCTCTTCTGTATAGGCCTCAGGAAAGGAGAACTGGATATGAGCAGCAGTTTCATCCAGGTCCATCTCAGACAGATCATGATTCACTGGAATCTAAGCGACCACGTCTCGAACAAGTGTCTGATTCCCATTTCCAGCGTGTCAGTGCAGCCACTGTCTTGCCTTTAGTACATCCTCTGCAGGAAGGGTTGAGATCTGCAGATATTAAGAAGGTAAAGCCATTTTCTCTTACAGTGCTGAAGGTCCAACTTCCTGTGCTGCAGTGAGCTAATCAAATTTTTTCTGTTAGGTAATTTTTTTGTTTGTTTAGGTTCTTTCTTTAATCCCAAAAATTTACTTTTACACATTATCAGAAGCTGTGATCATGAGTCAGTGTTACTCTCTTACACAGTCTGACTCAAACACAGTAAATACACTGGAATTCTGAGTTGCCACTACTCTTTTAAGTCGCTCAAACCTCAGTTGTAAAATGGTTATGGCATAGTGCATGAAATATTTCTGCTTTTCAATTGAAAGCTGCTGGCAAATGCTTGCAAGCCCATTTTTTCTTGTAATTAACATTGGTACTGAATAGTCAAAGTACTTCCTTCCACCCTCTTTTCCCTTTTAAGCATTTGAAATGAATCTGCTTATTTACATAACACTAATTATACTTGTCACTGTCTCATTTTGGCTAAATTTGGGACAATCTAGTTTAGGGTGGGTATTTTCTATTGTAGATATTGAATATTAGAGCTAAATTCAAGAGAACTTCGTGTTTATAACCACAGCTAACACCTGCTGTGCTTTATAAGGCTAGTCATGATTATCTTCTAGAGTATCCTCCTCAGTATAGGTGCAGAGTATTGAGGAGTGGCTCTCAAGTAACCCTTCCTTTAAAAATAAAAGTTGCTGTTTACATTTAAGAAGAGGTATTTTTAAGAGGGAGGCATTTTGGTCTTATTTTTCTTTCAAGGTAAATATTGCAGTATGGTGTTTTTTTAAAGGTGGACTTTGAATACAGTATCATAAATAGGCTGTCAGTTAATTCTAAAAGATTTAGAGCATTATTAAAACTTTAATTGGCTTGTCAACAGAGATTCAGATAACTGGAAATTGGTTTTAATTCTGAGGTGTTTTGTTTCTGAGCACTCATTCCCATGTTATGACTGATTTCTCTCTATCTCTCCCCCATCTCCTGTCCCCATTGAAGGACCCAGCTTTTGGAGGAAAGCATGAGGGACCATCTTCTCCAATTTCTGGTCAGCCTTGTGGGGAGGACCAAAATGCTTCACCTTCCAAGCTGTCAAAGGAAGAATTGATACAGAGCATGGACCGTGTAGATCGCGAAATTGCCAAAGTGGAACAGCAAATCCTGAAACTGAAGAAAAAGCAAGTAAGCACTGCAGGCACTGCTCTCGTTTTCTGCCAGTGAAAGAGGTGTGGAAAAACTTCATTTGGTGGTGGTGAATTTTTTGGTTGCACAAACCAGATGAAGAAGTTAAAAAGGAAAAGTTTTGTGTATGATTTTATTTTAAATAATTTGGACATCACATAGTTTTAAACATTTTTGAAAGCAGGAGAAAGCCACGTAGGAACAGCAGCAGTAGATGGGTTTATATTTGAAACTGCTGTGAAACAAGGGCACTGTGACTGTAATTTCAGCTTCAGAGCTGCCTGCTGGCTGAGGAGAGGATCATCTTTCTTCTTTCGCAGTCTGTGCAAGGGGAGAATCCCTTGCATGCATCTCCAAAACCAGAGCTTGTACAAAAGTCCCTGCATCATCTTCTTTCCCAAGGGCAAGAGATCCTAACATCTGGAGCTAAGGTCAGCCTTGGGGGAAAGTGTGGTAGGAGGGGTGTGAATAAACACAGAGAACAGAGAAATAGAGGGGGAAACATCACTTTTTTTTTGTATGGTCATGGCTATGCTTTGCACAGGGAACTGCACTTCAGCCACTGGAAGCAAAGGAAGTGTTTGCTGGCAGAAGTTGTTGCTTTCCCAGTAGCTGTTGTGGCCAAGTAAACCCACCCTTCAATCGAGGCATCTGTTAGTCATTGACAAAAACAAAGTCCTTGTTTCCTTTTCCTTTTCTGACTTTCAAAGATCCAGATAAGTGCCAGCTTTACTCTTTTTTAGTTGGAACTCTGGAGGAAATGAGAGTTACATTGTAGGATTTGTTAACTTTTAAGTCCAGTGTAACTCTTAGGAGCTGTGTGTTTTTATGGTCTGGAAGCATTTAATTACGTCTGAATTTTAATGATCTGTAAAGTGACCTCCAGCAGAAAAACAAAAAAGGATGTCACTGAGTACCTGTTTGTGTGTTAATGATGCTTATCTCTCTGTGCACTTTTCCACAAAATCAGCAAGTACTGTGCATCTCATCTCTGAAGGGTCATTTGTGCACATTTGTGTGTGATTTGACTTAAAAGAACCCACAAAGTTGCTGTTGAAATAATTGAGTGCATGTCTTACAGTGTTCTGCTAAAATTTTAGGGACTTCTTGCCCAGCAATGTAGCACATTCTAGCCAGGACTGTAAGGCAGGATGGGCCCCTGGTGTCAGAAGTTCTTTGCTGTATGTTTGTGGCAGGCATAGGTGAATGATATTTAAAAAATGAAGATGTCACTTAATCAGATTTATTTGATGTGAAAGTAAATCACAGCAGTGTAGTAGGTAGGAAAGGATTACAGGGTGGGTTATTTTTGCTTTTGGTTTGGTGTTTTGTTTTTTTTTTTTTGCTTGTTTGGTATTGTAACAGTCTTGGAACTTTAATGCATGTAGAGTGGTTTATTTTTGCTGTGAAGTACCTTTAGAATGATGTTCTCTCTGGAGTGCTAGAAGGACTTTTGTACCTTTTGAAACTGTAAGACAGCAGTAATGGTGACACTTGAACATCTGTAGTGCAGGAAGGCAGCTCTGGTTTATTTCCACGGTGAGAAGGCAGCTCTGATGTAACTGTTTTCCTAAGCTGATACTTTTGTTTAAAGTTAAATAATGATAAATTACAAAGTGACAGTGGCTCTAACTGTCAAGCTGAAATAAGTCTGATTCGAGGCAAGTGAGTCTTGTAAACAGGTAATTTGGATCACCAGTAGTACAAAAAATAGCCTTGTTACTGTCCCTGTGGGCATTAAAACCATTTCATTCATTCCTTGTCAGTGCAAAGCGAAGTAAGAGGCAGCGCTGACTGCTCAGCTGCGTGTTTTATCTCTGGTGACTAATTACTGGTTGGGGGGGGGAACATGGATGGCTAATTTTCTTTTCTTTGGTCTCTTAGCAACAACTTGAAGAAGAAGCTGCTAAGCCTCCCGAGCCTGAGAGGCCCGTGTCCCCTCCTCCCGTGGAACAGAAGCACCGCAGCATCGTCCAGATCATTTACGATGAGAACCGCGTGAGTGTCCCCTGCCCCTCGCCAAGGGGGCTCCCACTGACCCATGGGGCTGATGTTCATTAAGTCTCCACTTCACTTCCATGGGGCAAATTTTACTTCTGTTTTACTGATTTGCCCACCCCTCTTTTACTGTTTGTTTGCTTCTCTCAATGAAAGACATTTTTATGGCTTTTTTGTTCTGGATCACAGGAATCTTCCTTCTGTCTTGTAAGCAGTCTGAGCTGTGGGTCTCATCCTTAGACCCTTGTGCTAAGATGCATGAATTATAGATATATATAAACACACACATATATCCTTTCAAGTATGTGATATGAAAAATGCCTCAGATATTCATCTTGAATTCCCTATTCCTCACATGAGCTGACAAACTTGGCTGAAGACTCTACTTTTAAATGAGCAGAAGGGAAAAAAACTGCACATGTTGTAGGATTTTGTGCCTTCTTTATAAACTCTGGCTTCTGGCACTTAAGATTTGGATAAATGAAGAGATATGAAGAAGTAATATATTGGTGAATTATGAGCTTGTGTTGTTTAAGTGGTGAGAAAAGTCCAGGAGCTCAGTAATATTGCCAACAGTAAGAGCAAAAATGCTTCCTGCCTTTTTTTCCCATGGTAGTTTGAGATAAGGGAGTCAGATATCTGGGGGTTTTGAAAGTATGGTGATCTTCTGTGAGAGTGGTATATGTTTGTTTAATTTCCCAATTTTATTCTGTAGTCTCAACAGCTAACCTCTGTGACAGTTGACTATTTTTTTTTTTAATTTGAGGAGGTAAAAAACCCCCTGCAAAACAATATTAGATTTTGTACAGTAGAACTGTGTCCCAAGAATTCCATGGAAGGAAGGGCCAGAATTATTTTGTGGTCCTCACTTAGTGTGAATGAAGGACCTTTGACACACTTTGTGTTTATGTACACATGGATTCACACTGCCAGATTTGACAATTGGAGAATTTTAGTTCCTTCATTGCATTCTTCAAAGTTAATTGTACCTCATTTTACTGGACACCTTTCTTCTTCCTCCTTGTAATTATTTGCAGTATTACTTATTAAATTTTGGTTTTCAACTGCAGAGGTCAGTTTCTGCTTTTATGCTTTATCAGCTTCCAAACTTGGAGATCAGAGTCATAACTGCACAATTCAAGTACAGGTTTTTTTATTTGCTGAGGCAACGTTGCAGAAGTAGGTTAAGAAGGATCTCACATGGTCAGGCAGGGGTTTAGCAGAGAACACAGAGTTCAGATCCACATTTGACATGAACTTCAGAGGATTTACTCAGACTATACCAAAAAAATCTTATTTGCAGAAAAAAGCAGAAGAAGCTCACAAGATTTTTGAAGGTCTTGGTCCAAAAGTTGAATTGGTAAGTTGTGGAATTCTGATTTTATTCTTTTGTTCTATTTCCTGTGTTGCCAGTTGCTCTAATTCTGTTGTGCTGAACAGCTGCAGTTCTGTGATGATGTATAGAAGAAATGTGTGTTTAAATGCACTGGTGGGTTGGGGCTTGAATGAGTTCATTGGTCACATAAAGTGTGATTTTTAAAATAGATTTGAATGTGTTTGAGAGAACAGTTTGGAGTATGAAGAAATGAAGTGCTGTTATATACATAAGTAGTTACAATCTAATTTTAAGTAATGAAATCTATGCTTGTGCAGAATATCTTGTGGTCCCTTCAGCTCTGCTGCATCTCAGATTAAGTGCACTGTTGCCAGAATACTAAAACATTGTTAAATGTGTTGCATACACTTTTAGAGTTCCATGCATTGCAAAGTGCTAAGTGTTCCTTTCTCATCCAAAATTGCAGCCACTTTACAACCAACCATCAGACACCAAGGTCTACCATGAAAACATCAAAACGTGAGTGCTTTAATACCCTGTCATTGTCCCACTCAGGGCATCTGGATTGAAACATTCCCTCACATTTTTTATTGCTGTCATTTCCAAATAGGATATGTGAGTTTAAACCATAATGAAAAGCTTCCAGTCCATGTAACTTTCTGATTTCTTTGTTGTGAAAGAGCTCTGCAAGATGTGCATGATATGTGCTGAAGGCAGAGGGAAGCCTTGGCTTTCTATCTTCATTTAAAGAAAAAAATAAATAATAAAACTTAAGTTGGCTATCCTTCAAAAACTTTTCTTAAAAAAAGTAATTCTTGCTCCTCTCCATCAAATAAATTCATATAACAGTTCTAAAGCACTTATTTCTTGAACAATATATTGGAAAACTTAACTTTAGGACTGAATTGCAAAGATTTTTCCCCCCTAAAAACATAATAGCTTAAACCAAATGTTCTCATTTTAGCATATTATCCCTCTTGTGGTAAATGAGAGGACCTGCCTTGAAACTGCAACCTTTTGTGTCTCAATTGCTTATTCCAGCCAGCTTCAAGAATCTCCTCTCTGAAAAAATACAGTATTAGGTGATTTAGTTATCTTGACTTCATTGGGAATTTTCCCCATTTTTTACCCTGAAACTGTTACTCATAATAAGAATCTGGCCTCTAGGATTCAGATGGGTTTTGAGTAGTTTTGAAGTGCCTGATTCTTATGTAGTTCACTTTTTTCCCTTAATTTTGTTTCCCAGAAACCAGGTGATGAGGAAAAAGCTGATTCTATTCTTTAAAAGAAGGAACCATGCAAGAAAACAACGGGTAAGAGCACCATGATTTTCTAAAAGGAGCATGTGGCTGGTTTTCTGTCTAGACCCTTGCCTTGCATTTCCAAATGTAGTGATTAGAAAAATAAGACCTCAGGGTTAAACAAGCATGGGATATTTCTGGAAGGCAGTAATGACAATTACCAAATACCACTGGGATGTGTAAAGCAAAGAAATAGTGTGTAATATTCAAAATCTACATTTTTATATCCACTTCCTCACCTTCTCTGTGCTGAAAATTTGGTGTAAGTCATCTTCAAAATGGAAAGGACTAGAGCAGGAAAAATCTGTGCATTCCAGGAGCATGCCCATGTGACATGTACCCATCACTTGGTGTATTTTGCTTAGCTCAAGGTTTGCTTTTGGAATTTAACAGGAACAGAAAATCTGTCAACGTTATGATCAGCTGATGGAGGCATGGGAGAAGAAAGTAGACAGGATAGAAAATAATCCACGCAGGAAAGCCAAGGAGAGCAAAACACGGGAGTACTATGAGAAACAATTCCCAGAAATCCGGAAGCAGAGAGAGCAGCAGGAAAGATTCCAAAGGTATTACTGGAGATTAGAAATATTCCTGCAAAATATCCCTTCAGTCTTAAGTTTTGAAATTATTTATAATAAAATTGGTTAATTTTAATGGTTAAGTTTTATGTTCATCACCTTCTTGCTTTAAGAAGAATTTTAATGAGTCATAAAGTGAAATGTTCTTCCATTTGTTCACTGTGTTTCCATGGCACTGAGCTCATGTTTCGCTTCCCATCCTAAGGATCTCCATGACTTTATCTATCCATTGTCATATGTCCCCTTTCCTGTCCCTCCCCTCCAGCTGTGCCAGTCTCATCCCCTGGTGTCCTCTCAGGCTGCTGTGGTGACGTCCATGTGGTTCCTTTCCTGTCTCCCTTTTCAGATCTGCCATCATCAAACCTCATATTTTCCAAAAGGAACACAGAAAAAGGACCAATTAGTAAAGGCTGCTTAGGCTGTGGTGTCTGTGAGATGAGAGTTAAGCTGCTCAAAAAGGGGTTTGTGGAGTTCTGGAGACAATTGGAGCATCAGCTTCACACCAGCCTGTTCATTTTGGGCACATACCCTAATTCATACTGGTATTTTTCTGTCACTGGGTGTCTGTGTTATTCCTGTTTCATGATCTCTGTGTTCATAAGTCCCCACACTCAAAAAACCGCTTATCTTCTTAATTAACAATTTGACTGATCTTTTGTTGTACTTGCCAGGTAATTTTATTCCAGACATTTTTACACTTTAAAATATTCAAGGTGCAACAATTAAGGCCCTATTATTTAATTTTAATCTATCAGACATTTGTTAGATGGAAATTACAAGGAGTCTTAAAAGGAATGAAGTGCAGTTCATTTAAGAGTTCACCTTGCAGTAATGTAGGCAGATAGATAAGATTCAGATTAGAATTAGGTCAAGTTTGATTCAGTTGTCTTGAAATCTGTTTATCTGATGTGCAAAATAATTTCAGTGCACCTTTGAGAGTTCAAGCCCCATAAAGATTTAATTTCATCTCTTATAACCATCTGTCTACATCACCTTTTTTCATAAAACATGGGGAAAGCAGAGAGTTTGCAATACATTGTGAAGGATGCAAGGTTTTGTGGAATCAAGGAAAGAAGAAAGGCAGCTGTTAGAATGGGAGCAGCACTCACACATAAGAAGCTTTCACTTTAAGAATATATCTTGTCTTTGTAATTGCAAACTACTTGGGATGGGATCATCTCTATATTTACATTCTCTAATGTAATGGCCTCCTTGTCTATAGCAGTGCTGTAATACTACTGCTATGTAAATACTAAGGGTTTTTTCCTCAGATTTTGTGCAAATGGATTAATTCAGTAAAATCTTTGAGGTCTCTCCCTTTAGTAGTGATTTTTACCTCTGAACTGCTTTTTGACCCACATGCTGTGGTATATTGTTATGATGTTCCTAAGGGTAAAGATCACAAGTTGGAAAATTCTTCCAAATTACAGCTCTCCCCATCAATTCTAAAGTGGAAAATTTTCATTTGTAACAAGTCTCAGTGCTGTATTAGTAATGTGACCAAATTCATAAAAGGCAGATTTAGTGTGGTTTTCTTAAAAAAAAAAAAGGCTCTTTCAGTTCTTTCAAGGTCTGTCAGTTGTACTAATTAAGCTGATAATTTCTGTGCCACTGATGAGCATTTCTCATGCTCAGCAGATGCAAATCCATTTATCTGAAGCACCTACTTTGCAGTGGAATTGGTGGTAACACCTTTTTCTGTGCCCCTTCTGCTGAGCTTTGCAAATTCACTGTAAAACCAAGCAGGACATGACAGAGTTTGTGCTCTGACCCTCCTTAGGAAAGTCCAGTCCTAAGTGATTTGAGAGACTGGTAACAGCATTGTAAGGAATTTTGAAGGTTGTTGTGGTGTGCAAAACCTGCACATAGAGCTAATTCCCACTTTATCTTTTTCCCTCTGTGTTCTCCTCATCCCAGAGTTGGCCAAAGAGGGGCTGGCCTTTCAGCAACAATTGCTAGAAGTGAACATGAGATTTCAGAAATCATCGATGGACTCTCTGAGCAAGAGGTGAGGCAGGTGGCTGTACTTTGCTGCAGAAGCACAGCCAATAAATATCCTTTCATTGGCAGTGAAAGATCTCTTGTAGAGGGTTTGTTTCTTTGATAAGAGAAAGCTCTTCTCTCTTTAAGAGAATCTGTGTGAAGTGTGGCTTGAAGCAGGGATACAAGTACTTTTCTTTTGAGGGTTTTGCTTTCTAATTGTATCTGCCCTAGATTTTTCTCATGTGGCTGCTCATTGCAGCCTTGCTGCAACCTAGTTTTTTACAGCTGTTACAAACATGTGAAAACTCTTCCTTTTCTCAAACCCTCTATAATTCTGGTTTTTCATCAGTTGTGACACTATTTCCTTTAGCTGACCATAAATGTTCACTGGGACAGCGACAACTTCTGCAAGAGTTAAGACATGTACAAAAAGAAGTTCCAAGCTGACTGTGAATGTGGAGCTTTAAGAGTTGTGTAATTCAAGAACTGTTAACACCAGCAGCAACACTTTGTGTGTTCTTTACTTTTCCTTTTGTTGTGTAGAATAACGAGAAGCAAATGCGTCAGCTCTCTGTCATCCCTCCCATGATGTTCGATGCAGAGCAGAGAAGGGTGAAGTTCATTAACATGAACGGGCTGATGGAGGATCCCATGAAGGTTTATAAAGACAGGCAGTTCATGAACGTCTGGACAGACCACGAGAAAGAGATTTTTAAGGAGAAGTAATGGCCTTTCTTTTCTTTTCTTTTTATTACATTGAGGTGACAGTAAAATGCCTAATCCCATAATGCTAAATCAGGGATGCTGAAGCTTTTGTGCAGTAATATCTGATAATGTTCTTAGGTGGCTGTAATAAAGTCTGCAAAAGTTTTAGACTTATTTTTCAACTGAGTATGCTCACGTGCATTTAGTCCTTAAATACAAAATTCTCTCAAAAGTACCTTAGTTCCTTTAGTTACTTCAGTATACTGAGAAAAGTAGACATATGATCTCATTTTATCAGATCATAAATTTATCAGTTAATTTTGAGTGCTTAGTTCTAAATTTGCACAGTGTGAAAACTGGACTTTTTTGGCTAATTTCACTCATGTAAATGAAGGGCTTGCTGATGAAACAGTTTGTTTGCAAGACTGTTTTGCTTGTTTGATTGTGGATAATGCTGTTAAACTGAAATAATTTCTGATTTGTAAAAGGTTTGTCCAACATCCCAAGAACTTTGGTCTAATTGCTTCCTACTTGGAGCGAAAGGTAAGACATTTTTTAACATAAGTAGGGCCTAGGGTGGGATCCCTAACTTTCCAAATGTAAGTCACTTACCCCAGCATCATTTTGTCTTCCTGGGGAAAAAAAAAAGTCCAAAAAAGCTATCACTTTGACAGAATTTTATAATACTTGATCAGTAACACAGTCAGTGTGTGCCAGCAGAAATGATTGAAATGACACAATTGGCAAGGGTAGAAGACAATGGCACCTCATTTAGTTTGGATGTTTGCTTGTTGATGCAGGTAAGCTTTTAACTATTTCTGCATAGATTAGAACAGCCTTGCCTCTGCTGAGCTGCTGTGCTGGCCCAGAGAAACCTTCCAAATCTGGGGGATCCTGCTGCCAGCTCAGCCTTTGGGATTAACTTCAGTGTTTAGAATTTGATTTGGCAGAATTGATGTAAGAATTAATGGAGAATTAGGATTTGTTAAGACATACAACAGAACCTTGAATATGTACATTAATTGTAATAAATAGAAGCTTTTTTATTTTAGTCTGGGGGCTGAATAGTTTTAAGTGTTCAGAGAAATTAAAAACTCAAATCTTACCTTTTTAATAGGAGTAAACCCTACTTTTTCCTGCTTTTTTCACTTTAGAATGTTCCTGACTGTGTATTATATTATTATCTGACCAAGAAAAATGAAAATTATAAAGCCCTTGTGCGAAGGAATTATGGCAAACGCAGAGGAAGAAACCAGGTATGTTGAATTTATTCATCACTTGGGTATTCTTATTTTATTGCTTCATACTTAAAACTGTTTCATTATCTGACATAGCAACATGTTATAGGCATGGGGGGGGAAAGAAATTTTTCCTTTGTTGCATACTTGCCCTTTTAAAATTTAAGTGATCTGATCTCAAGGGTGTTGTTGGCTAGTTTGGTTTTAATTCTGTGAAATATCTTCTTCCTTTGCACATTTATTACTTGTTTAAATATGACAATTCATTTTCTTTGAGGACCCACCACAGACATTGAATCCATCATTAAATCCTATGTCGGAGCCAAGAGAAATTAGGTTTAGCATGTGACTTGCAGTGGAAAATGTATAATCAGTTCATAATGTCAGTGTTTGTCAAAAAGCAGAAATTAATAGTGGTCTTTATTTGGTGGTCAGGCTCAAAGTCAAACTGGAACTTCAGAGCAAGAAGAAAGAGACCAATTTAATGCATGTGAATAAAAAAATCTGCTGATTCAGGAAGTGTTCCTTTGGAAGCCTTTGGAGAGGAAAAGAGCAGCATTTTATGTACCAAAAGCTTATAAATACATGTGCTGGGCTACCAGGGTTAATGTGGGTATTGGAAAACTAAATAACCCTGGAACTTTGGGACTGCACAAATCTGCTCTGCTAAACACTAAATGCAGTAAATATTGCACTGAAATACACAAATACTGAAAGTTTTCTGGGCATCTCAGTAAATGTATTTTTTTAATATAAAATTGCTGCAAACAGATTCAGCCGAAGAGTGAAACAGACATCAGGTTGTGCTTCACTGGTGCTGTTGTACTCAAACCTTTTAAATTATGGGCTGGTGTTCTACAAGAGTCCTGTCATGGGAGAGTACCTTGTCTGTACCCCCCAAATGATGGATTGCTTAGGATAAGGTCATTGTCACTGTGCACAGGATTTCATAGAACTTCTGCTCTGATGGGAGAAATTACTGGAAATAAACTGCACTTTGCCAAGATTTCTGTTAGAATTTCTAAGCCTAATAATGCTTCTTAATAGGAAAGGGTATTGTTGTTGGAGTAGTGATTGGGGAAGGATTGCAGGTAAAGTCTGGATGTGTGGCAAATGAAAAGAAGATGGAAATAAACAGAACACTGAACAGAGGTAATGCTGCCATTTGGAGTGGCTCAGTTTCTTGTGCCATTGTAAAATGAGGTTGGTGTGATCATAGGAGTGTCCCATGTTGAGGGGTGTCTTTGCTGGGTGCTGTTCTAAGGAGTGAGGAGACGGAACTGGCTCAGCTGTAGTGCAGTGGAACTGGAGATTCTGAGATATTTAGAAAGTCCTTACTGTATATTTAAATGTCTTTTCCATGTTGTTAAACTTTGGAATATTGGAAGTGGTAGAATTCAAAATTTGGATGGACTTTTCAATCCATAAATGGTTGCTTTCCTTGGATAATGTATATAGATCAGAAAGGTTTTAATTCCAGCTTTAGACACAGGGGCATGGATTTGCTTGGTGAACTCAGCTCAAGGTGCTCTGCCTGACTTTGTGACTGCTGCTGTGAGTGCTGATTTATATGTGAGTAACTGAATCCATCAGTTGGAACACTGAAGGTTTGTCCAGCTCAGATTACTTGCTCTTGGAATTGTGGCAGAGTTGTACCTCGTAATTGCTGGTTGTTGATCCACATGAAGTGCTCCAGCAGATCCCTAAACTTTGGGCAACTGCTGGCCAGGCTTAATGTGTGCTCTGTTAAGGATGCAAGTAAGTGCCAGGTTTTTAGCTCTGGAGAGGGTTGAGCTGGACTTGCCAACTCCAGGAAATACTCTCAGCACTCTAAAAGGGAAACTTTATCACTTCTGGAAGTTTAAATTCGGAAGTATTGCAGTTAGCATGTTAATAGTAAGGAACTACATGGTGCCAAAACTCATATTTATATTTATAATTTTATTAATGATTAATTAGCAACATATCTAACAGCTAGTAAAAAAGAACTTGAGAGGATTGAACTGCCTGGCTTGCCAGAACTTTTATCTTACAGTTGCAGAAAGCAGCTCACCCCTTCCCCGTCCTGTACCCCAGCTTTGTTTGAAGCTGATATTTTTCATATCTCTCAGTAGCAACTTGAAACTTTCTTGCTGATTGGCAAACACAAGTCATGTAAGATTTATGAGGTGCTCCAGGATGGGCTTAGGCCAATAACAGGTGCTTCAGCTTAAACTCTTAATAGTTCATATATTTTTGTAAATTAGAAGGCAAGCAAGTGGAATATTGCAGTGGAGGAGATATTTATCATGGTAACAGTGTTGAAGTCCTTCAGAGAATGCAGTGAGCACAGCTTGGCTCAGGTTTCAGTGTGGGGGCTTTCACTTGAGAGAAGCTGAGTGCTGGATTAAGGATGTGAAGTGAAGAGCTGCAAGGCTAATAAAATTCTGATATGTGTTTGTCCTCAAATAGGTCTAGAAAGGGCTTTTTATAAAATGCTGCCTAAACTGTTCCAGACTGCCACAGGGGCAACTGAACAAGTTTGTCTTAAACCAAAGCTTGTCAAATGTAGAGCAAATTTTTGACACAGAATTGAGAGAAAGCCATGGCTGTATGATGCTTTCACTTCCCTATCCCTGGAGGTGTTCAGGAGAGGGCTTGGAGCAACCTGGTCTGGTGGGAGGTGTCCTTGCCCATGGCAGGGGGTTTGGAATTAGATGATCTTTAAGGTCCCTTCAAACCCAAACCATCCTGTGATTCTTTGGTCACAGAGAATTCCTTAAATAACTCATTAAAAGAAGTTTTTTTTAAGTAAGGCTATCAATTAATTTGGTAGCCCAGCAGTGATCAGAGCTGGCCATGTCCCTGCAGTGTGGGTGGCTGCAGCCTGGGGCCGGGCAGCAGGTGGGAGGCCAGTGATGTGAGCAGCCAGAAATGCGCTCTGTGTGTGTGACGGGGATCACCTCTGCTGACTCCGGGGAGATTAGAAGGTGCTGTGTGAGAGGGGCAGCACTGCTGCAGGCAGCTTAAGTGACAGAATGACACAATTTCCTGGAATAAACACGTTGCTGGGTCAGGCAGCCTCTGCTAAAGAGTTGTGTGATGTCGCTGCTGGGGTGGGTTTTGTGAGCCCTGAGCTCAAGCCCATCCCCTTGTGTGGACAGTGAAAGTTTTATAATCAACACGTGAATGTGCAGGAACGTCGCTGACCGAGGCTTCGACTCCTTTAAGGTTTGTGTTTATGCATTGATTATGCAGCTTAAATAAAGTTACTGGGAAACAGAGAACCAAGTGATGGTGAATTGGCCAGGTAAGAACAGGATTTTCATCAACTGTTTTCTAAATAGATTAGATACAAAATCATTTTCTTTAAATTATTTTTTTAAATGCAGTTTTGACTCCTTGCTTTTCAGGTCAGTCTATCTAGCAAGTTGAAAATAAATTATATTAGCATGTCTCTGACATCTTGCTTGAAGGAAGTCTTTGCATAATCAATAATCAGCACCTTAATTGCTAATAATTTGCAGTAAGATGATAGTGGTTAGTGTTTAGGGTTTCTGCTCCAGTTCACATTATTAAAATGTCAAAACCAAGTCAGTTTTGTGACTGTGTCCAGCCTCAGTTTTGTTAGTGAAACAGTGACACCTGCTGCTGCATTCATAGGGAGGTTCCTTCCTCTGTGAAGGAGAAAAGCCTGTTCTGAGGAATTTTTCAGTAGCTTGTAAAATCTGAGTTCATGAAGTGCTAGAACAGCAGTCTTGTAATTCTGTCATTGCCTTGTAGTTCTCTGTCCTTGTGTTTCCATGATTGCCAAGTGTACTCTGGGTATCTGTTTGAGACAAGCACAGTGCTTACTGTGTTTGTAAAACTGCCAATTCAGTCGAGAAAAGAGTTGGTTTTTTAATATTTTTTTCTGTAAACCCACTGGAAATGTAAGTCTAAAATTCCAAACCAAATTTTTTTAACAGTTCTATTTCTTAAATGCTAATGGCAGTTTTGAGAAGGCGACTTGGAGTTGGTCGTAACTTTCATGCTACGAGACCTTCTGCTCCCCAGTTGTAAGATCATGTTTCACTATAAAATGCACAAAGTTAAAAATAAAATTTGACAGGAGCAACACCCTCACTACGCGGGTCAGACCTCCCTCAGCACTTTTAAAACATAGCTGTTCATTTTTAGTGGGACACTAAATGTGTGATTGTACACAATCCACACTCATGCTGCAAAGACCTCCTGTACTTCCATGGAATTTATAAAGCAGAGATATTCTATTCTTGTGTTGACCACTGTGCAGTCCATGTAACTTCAAATATTATCAAGTGGGAAGTAAGGCAGCATCAGTTTTTGTGCTGCTCTGAGGACAAGATGCTGCACCATTGTGTGATCAAGTTATCATCTAAATCCCATTTCATTTCAGCAACAGATTGCTCGTCCTTCTCAAGAAGAAAAGGTAGAAGAAAAGGTAGAAGAGGAAAAATCAGACAAATCAGAGAAAAAAGAGGAGGAAAAGAAAGATGAGGAGGAGAAGGATGAGAAGGAAGAATCTAAGTAAGTGTATACTTACTGAAGTGCATTAATTCATCTGAGATTGCAGGCTTTGGCACAGATCAGAACAGGATTTGCATTAGCCTGACAGTGAAATCTGGACTGAAAACTATTTCTTTTGTGTATTAAACAATGTTTTTGGACATACAAACTTCTCTGTCTTGCTGAGTTAATCAGACCAGTGGAAGAAGCAATGGGGTTATTTTTTTGCACATGTAATGATTTCCATATCTTGTTAGTTTGGGCTTTTCTCATGTCCTAGCACAGTGTTCATATTTTCTTTGAAGTTGACAATATTGAGTATCGGTGTTACTCTCTAGCAACTGGAAGTTGTGGGCAATAAGTGAATTCTGTTTCACTTGAAGGCATCTTTTGGGTTCATGGAGTTTTGTTTGTGGGGTTTAGGGGGTTTTTTGGACATTGATATTTAGGGATATCATTATGGGATATCTGCCCACAATGGCTTTCTGAATGTAACTGAATTATATTTTACCTACTCCCAGAGAGAATACCAAAGAAAAGGACAAAACTGAAGTTGCACCAGAGGAAACAGAGGAAAGGGAGCAGGCGGCTCCTCGGGGCCGAAAAACCGCCAACAGCCAAGGTCGGCGTAAGGGCAGAATCACCAGATCGATGACAAATGAAGCTGCACAAGCAAATGCTGCTGCAGCTGCAGCCACTGAAGAACCACCACCTCCTCTGCCACCCCCACCAGAACCTTGTGAGTAGCATTTACAGGACTCCCAGGGAGCCAGCTGCCTGTAGGCTCCTCACTGACACGGGGCAGTTTCCAGGCATGCAGCGTGCTTCTGTTTTCCTCTTTAATATTCCAGCTTTATTCTTAGCTCTGCTTATAATAATCTGTTAAACTTCACAAGTGTAACTTCATGAATAGTGCATGTGCAGTCAGCTGTTAGAATGATGTGAGGGGAGAAAAGGCAGTTCAGCCCTTCTGTGATAACACCTTGTCTCCCTGAGCAGGTTAATGATGGGTCTGGAGAGATCCAGATGCTTGTGACACAGATTCACTTACAGGCTGCAGCTCACAGAGGATGTTGTTAAATAATTGGCCTGATATTTGAGTACTTCAGGGAGTTTCATAAGCTGAAATAGATCTTGGCAAGTTGTTGTTGTTTCTGCATTAGATGGCAAGAGGCTTTTTTAAAATAAAATGTTACTTTCTTGGCTGGTATGGTTAAAAAAGACGACGCAGTCTCTGAGTGTATTTTGGAAAAGGCTGACCTAATTTGTGGTGGTGCAGAAATACCAGAATATCTTGTGGCTGGTAAATAATTATCCAGGATGGCAGGGCAGGTTGTTTGGTTTTTTTTTTGCAGTGCTCTGCTGTGGCAAAATTTGTTGCTCCTCATGCTTCAGCTGGGCAGTTACAGGCAGCTGCTATTCTAGAGCTTGTAACAACTCTTCTGTTACTCAGATGTTCTGACTATAAAGAACAGAGTAAGTGGGAACATCAGCTCTTGTATAACTTAAAACAGCAGAGATTCTGAGAAACATTCTTACTCCATTGATACAGTGGAGTTTTACAAGCAGTTGGTTTTTTTAAGGCTGAAGCAATAGTGGGTTTTACTTTTGTTTTCTTTTGTTTTATTTTTAAACCCTTTTTGTAGGGTTTTCTGGAAAATCCAAAATAGCTTTTCAGTGGATCACATACTTTATAGTGTCCTACTTTTGTGGTTTGTTAATGGAAGCTGTTGCAGGGTCTTTGTTGCATGCTGTGTGTAATGGCAGATTTTATGGAAAGGAAATGGAGGCTGATGCAGCTCAGTGCTGTTCAGAAATTTAAACAGGATGATACAAAATCCAGAGGAGTGAATGAAAAGCACTTTGCACTGAATCTCACTTAGTTTCATGCTTGCTTTTACTTACTGGGATTTTTTTGTTTTCTTTCTGTCCATTTATCCAGTTGGAGGCTCAGTTAATGCAGGAGCAGTAGATTTCTTAACACCACTAACCAATAACCATTCCAGCAGTGAGACAGCACTGAGCTAGCTTATAGCATGTTGGATTGCTGCTTTTAGTAGCTAGTGGTAATTACTGACATTTAGAATAAAATTTTAGTGATAAATACACCTAAGTTACTTACAAATCTTCCTTGACAGACAATTAATCACAGTTTTGTAGGCAGAATAGTTTTGAATTATTTTCTCTGCTGAGATTGTGGTGGTTCCTTCTGTATCTCTGACTTGGTTTAATGGAGATTGACTGCTCCCCTCTGACAAGAGAGCTTTCCCCAGTGACCTGAGCCAGCCAAAATGTAAATAGATTTGTTGACTGTGGGATGCATAATTGGTGCCATGATAATGAGTCCTGGTCTTTTCTCTGCTCAGTGTCTTTGTTTCTCTTTCAGCTTCTACTGAGCCTGTGGAGACATCCCGCTGGACAGAAGAAGAAATGGAAGTTGCTAAGAAAGGTAAACCTCGTAAAGCCTTTGACTTCCTTCTGGATACTTGGATTTACAAAACTTCAAGGATTTACTGAATCACAGAAATACTTTTGCCGTGACTTTAGCCAGCACTGTGCTGAATAATTTGCAAATTGCTGTTGGTTTTTTTTGTGAAAAAAGAGAAAAAGCAAATGTCTTTAACAGACAAAATGGTTTTTGAGACACATATTGACTCTTTTCCTACGGGTTACTTGGAACTGTTTGGACAGCAGTACTTCCTATCTTACCCCCCCATAGGCATTGTTGTTCCTTTTGCTGGGGTTTGGATAGCTGAGTTATTCATCACAGTAAATATTGGTTCTTTTATGTTTGACCAGGTCTAGTGGAACATGGGCGGAACTGGGCAGCAATTGCCAAAATGGTTGGGACGAAAAGTGAAGCTCAGTGTAAGAACTTCTACTTCAACTACAAAAGGAGGCATAACCTGGACAGTCTTCTCCAA
This sequence comes from Rhipidura dahli, assembly GCA_013399225.1. Lineage (NCBI taxonomy): Eukaryota > Metazoa > Chordata > Aves > Passeriformes > Rhipiduridae > Rhipidura > Rhipidura dahli. Next base: position 783,830 of record VXAC01000666.1, on the reverse strand, counting down.
CAGCACAAACAGAAGGTGAGTGCTGTGGACATCCAATATTTTGCAGGGGAGAACTTGTATCTTTCTGAAGTCATCCATCACACTTCACTAAGGCTGTTTTGCAATCTCCACTTGTTTTTTTGTTGTGACATAAATCTCCTAGAAGGGGTGGCTGGTGCTCACTGACCTGTGACAGTAAGCACTCCTTACTTTAAAATGCAACAAAAAGCTTTGTACCAGGTAAAACACTCGAGCCTGAAGAGTTCTTCAGTGCTCTGAAAGCCACGTTCCTCACCAGTGCATGAGCAGCTGTAGATGTACAACAGCTCCTTGAAACACTGACCTTACCAAACAGAGCAGGAGAGGTGGTAGAAGTCCTGGAACTGAAAGTCTGGGGGCATTTAAAGTAGAATACTGTGTGTTGAAATCCTCTAAGCTGCAGTGCTCTCCTGGTCTTTTTGCTGCAGTTGTTCTGTAGTCCCCCAAACATGTTGTGGTTTGTTCCCAATCTTGGTTTTGGTCAGGAGCAGCAAAAGTTGGCCTGAAGTTGAAAGTGTCCCCTTGTGAATGATTGTGCTAAACAGAGATTCTCTGTCCTTCATTTCAACCTCAGACTGGTAAATGGGAATGCAGTAAAAGGCAGTAAGAGCTGTGAATTTTCACTACATTGTCAATGCTGTGTCTCTCTCAGTCTTCACGAAGGCCCCGAGAGGAGCGAGATGTGTCACAGTGTGAGAGTGTGGCTTCCACTGTGTCAGCTCAGGAGGATGAAGATATTGAAGCATCTAATGAAGAAGAGAACCCAGAAGACAGTGAAGGTAACTTTTCTGGGAAGGAAACTTGTGTGTGCACAGAAAGGAGTCTCTGTTTTGTGCTAATTGTCTGCTCAGAAAGCTGTGTTCCACTTCATGATGTTGTTGTTCAAATGTTCTTTCAGTTGGATTTCAGCAATCTGAACTCACTCGAGGGGATGAAGCATTTTTAGAATTTAGCAGCCTAAAGATGTTGCTGCTTAGTATTTTGAGATGCTTTGATTATGCTGTCATCTGGAGTGTTGAAACAAGTTGAATCAAATACATGTAACCTTTGGTAGCTGATAGTCTCAGTAAGGCTTCAGACAAGCAAATTCAAGTGGTGGTTTCTTTGTTGTGGCTTTTTTAATATATATTTGTTGGTTGCAACTGCTAATTTATAGACACTCAATGTCAGTCAGTCTTGGCCAGTCTTTTGTGGAGCAAAAGGCAATAGAATTCATAAACAATGAATGAGAGAAGATGACTAAGTGCTGGGTTTTCAGTAGTTGGTATTTTTTAGTTGCAGCGTTTGTGTAATTCAGCCAATTGTTCATTTCTATAATAAGTAAAAATGAATTGTTTTGCAGATGGGTTGGTTCAAATTAATGGATCCTTTTTGCACCAAGTTTGTCAGATTTCATTAACATTGAACCTTAATGGCAAAACATTTTTTCCCCAGGTGCTGAAAATAGTTCTGATACAGAAAGTGCTCCATCTCCAACTCCAGCAGAACCTGCTAAGCCGACTGAAGAAACTCCAGCTGAGACTGCTGCTCCAAAAGTAACCACTGAGGCCCCAGCAGAGCAGGAATCTGCTATTAAACCTGCAACCAGCACATCTCCCTCCTTAACAGCCCAAAGTGTATCAACAGCTGAAACTCAGAACCCCGAGCCCCAGGTCAAGGAAGAAATAAACACTGAGGCAGAAGAGCCTATGGAGGTGGACAGCAGGAGCCATCCAGCTGAAGCTAAGCCTGTGATTACTCTTCCAGTTCATACCAAAGTAGAACCTGTAGAGACTGAAATGAGGCTACCAGAGAATATTCAAGTGAAGGTAGAGAGTGATACCAAAGAGAGAGAGATGGAGAAGCCCAAGGAAAAGTCAGAACCGGAGGAAATGGACTATAGCCTGTCCCAGCAAGTTACTACAGCCAGACAAGAATCCCATTCAGATAATGATTCCAGTGCCACCTGTAGTGCTGATGAGGAAGTTGATGGAGAACCTGACAGACAGGGGTGAGTAGGGCTTAGAATGGACAATCTTTGGAACTGTTTCTCTTTTGGGAATGGCTGACACCACTGAGGGTGTTTGAAAGCTTTTCAGTGTTGTGTTAGTGCAGTTCCTGTGTCACCCCAGCGTGGCACTGGAGCCAATGCCCCCCTCCCTCTCAGTGGTTTAATATACACACAGTGTCAGGGATAGATGTTTAAATGTCAAAAGTATCCAGTGTCATGGAGTGCATGTGGGCTTTGGAAAAGTGCAGGTGATGGTGTTTCTGCACTCTCTTGCCTCTTCAAACATCATCTCTCCACAAATGTCTTAGCCCTCCATGTGGAATTACTCTATTGTAGACTACTGTTTATTTTCTGTGGACTAAATACACGTAGTTCTTCCTATCCATTGTGTTTTTCCAAAGCACTCTCTGTAAAGAAGGTTGCATTGTTGGAATACTACATACATAAATTTCTGATGTGGGAGATTCTGAGCTCATATTTTGATATTTCTGTGTATTATGAAAATATAGCAGCATCTATTGCCTCTTCTACCACACGTGCTGTGGGACAAAACACAAAATGGTTCAGACTCTTTAGCTCTTTGTCCAGTCTGATAAATGTGTTGGTTTTTTGTATTTAAGAGTTTTGACTGTAAATTTTTAATGATGTGGAATCTTCATCCTTTTGGTGATATTTTTCCCTTCTGTCTCTTTTTCCAGTATCTTCAGCAGAGAGTCAAAGCCTTCACTGTTAAATCCCACTGGGTCAATACTGGTATCATCCACGATAAAGCAAGGGCAGATGGACCTGCAACAGCTTCACCACCGAGCTGCTGTCATCCCACCTATGGTATGGGGGATTTTCAGTGCTGTTTGAAGGGATGTTTGTTACCCCTAGACCTAGTCACAACACTAAAGCAGGAAAAAAATCATTAAACAAATGAAGAAAAATATTATTTTTTTATTATCATATTTTTCAGGGGGAAGGGAGGTTAAGTACAACCGAGTATAAACCCAGTAGCTTAAAACCAGCTGTGGAGCTTTTGAACCACCCAGACTGCGGGGGAAAGTTGAACTCCACAGTTCCTCCAGGAAGGAAGTGCCTGTGAGGGTGTCCCTGACCTTGTCCCCTCGCTGTCCCCAGGTGTCCTGCAGCCCCTGCTCTGTCCCCGTGGGCACCCCAGTCAGTGGTTACGCTCTCTACCAGCGGCACATCAAGGCCATGCACGAGTCAGCCCTGATGGAGGAGCAGCGCCAGCGCCAGGAGCAGCTGGACATGGAGTATCGGAGCACCGTGAGCCCCTGTGGCACCTCCAAGAGCCCCAGTGTGGAGTGGGAAGGTTGGTGTTGCCCCACCTGTGCTGGGATAACCCTGTGGTTTGTGTCTGTGTGTTACACTGCTGCCTCATTGGAGAGTGACAGTTTAGTGTGATAAGGAGCTGGTAATGAACTGCTCCTTGCTGGAAGGAACCTGCCCACTGTGCTGCACTTACTGTTAAAGAGCTGCCTTGTAGCCTCTTTATATAAAGGCAGAAAACTGGTTCCATTTGGGTCAAACCCAAAAATGAGTTGTTCCTACAGAGAAAGATGCAGCGTGCAGGTGAGAGGAGCAGATGATTCTGTTCTAGGGGAGACCTTCCAGAAGCTTAAGGTAAAGGTGGGAGTGTGAGCAGAGTTAAAAGGAATATTTTACTGCATGGAGTGCATACACGGACACTGAGCACTGAAATAGGGCACAAAAGTTTGGTGGAACACATGAAGTTTAATACTTCTTTTTAATTGCACCATTTGTACCCGGTGGGTGTGTCTGACATTGGAATAGGCCCTTTGTCAAAACTGTGCTGTGAGTTGGACCTTTTGACTCCAGTTTCTAACCCAGGGTTCTTCTCTTTCTAATATCTTCAACCTCCCAGGAAAACCAGTGGCCTATATGCCTTATGCTGAGGTCAAGAGAATAGAACAGGAAGCACAAGTGCAAAATCCAGCCACTAGGTCAGCATCACCCTATAGGTTATCTCCAAGAGAAGTCAATAAAGCCTCTCCCCAGCCTGAGATGAACGCAGCTCGCTACAGTGTCCCTCCAGGTAAAGATTTGGAGGATCAAATTATTCTCTAAACACTTTGTGAATTAATAGAAGAGTAATAATTTTCTCTGTGTGCATGTGAAGAGGTGCTCAGTGTTTTTCTAGCCCAGCAAGGCTGTGGTTTTGTTTTTCATTGTTGCATCAACTGCATAACGTGTATTTTATTAAGCAAATAGGATGGTCTGAAAAGTATTAGAACAGCAAAGAGAGTTATCAAGAGGTTTTCATCTTGATACAAGCACTGTGATATTCATGGGTGGCCTTTCTTATGAAGGGAGCAGTTGAGGAAAAGGGAAAGAACCTGCTATCCCTGGAATTAGTATCTGACTGTAATCACTCTGTATTAAAGTCTGAATGTCTTATAAAACAGTGACATAACTGACAAATCTTACTTCTGAAACTTGGATTGAAGCTTTTCCCTTCAGATTATAATGTCATGCTGAGACAAGACTAATCAGGGAAACTTAGGTTATACTTGACTCAGTTGCATTCCATGTAGAGAATAAGAACTTTTTAAAAACAGGACTATAACTAAATCTTGGACATAGTGAATTGCAGAGCTGTAAATACTGCTGAAGTAGCTTTTGGATATTGTGAAGCAATTCCCATTAGAAGTTGTCAGCTGAACTGTTCTATTTCTGTTCACACTGCAATGTTTAATGTACAATATTTCCCTCAAGTTCTCCAGCCAGCCCCTCACCAGGTGATAACCAATATTCCTGAAGGAGTTCGCCTGCCCACAACCAGACCCACCAGACCACCACCACCACTCATTCCATCCTCCAAAACCAGTGTGCCATCAGAAAAACCTTCCTTCATCATGGGAGGCTCAATCTCACAAGTAAGAGAATTATTATTTGAAAATATTTTACATCATTTTCCCCCCCTTTCTCCAATCTTCGACTTCTTGTACTCAGTTATGGAGTCACAGCATTAACCCTTAAGACCTACCTGTACATGTCATTCTAAAAGCCTGGGAATTACAGGAGCTTTAGAAATGAAACATTTACTCACATTTAAGGGCATGGATATCCAGTTTAGGTGACCTGCATCTCCAAACTACCAGTGACACTCCTCTCCTGCTGCTCTGTGCTTTGGGACATGGCAGTGGGGTACTGTGGCATTTCCAGATGGGGTCATAGTAGTTTTAGCATTCTCCTGTAAAGAGAGATGTGAATCTTCATTCCAGAAACAACAATTAACATTTATTTGTTGTTTCAGGGAACACCTGGCACTTATTTAACGTCCCACAGTCAAGCTTCCTACGCCCAAGAAACTGCAAAGCCATCAGTGGGTTCTATATCTCTGGGGCTGCCAAGGCAGCAAGAGTCAGCTAAATCTGGTAAGGAAAGGAAGGCTGACATGTTTTATCCAGACTATTTAATGATCCACAATTAAAGAAAATTTAAAAACCTCAAATTTTCTCTTTTTCTTCTCCTCAATAGCATCCCTGCCCTATATCAAACAAGAAGAATTCTCACCCAGAAGTCAGAATTCCCAACCTGAGGGACTCCTGGTCAGGGCACAACATGAAAGTGTGGTGCGAGGTAAAGGAAGTCATGCAGATTAAGAAACTCTTGTCAGAGCCTGAGAAAACCAAGAGAATTAACTGCTGAAGTGTTATTTTAAAGTATTCTGTGATTATATAATTTTCATAAGATTATAGGAATAATCTCTTCCCTGTTTTCCAAGGCATGTGTATTTGTAGCTGGCTCCTTCTGTCTGCAGGGATCACTTAAAAATATTTATTTCAAGACATGCCATTTTGAAAGTAAAGTTGCTCACTAGAGCAAATACATCAAAAGAAAATAACTGCCATGAATTAATGCTGTAAAATACTTATAGTCTTTAAAAGACTATGTTAAAAGAGGAGATAGCCTAACTGCCTCAAATGCCTGCTGTTAAATTGAAATTTCCCATGTATTTTAATGTAAAGGAACAGTTCTCACTAGAATTTTTAATTATTTCAAATGGAGTGGATTTTTTTTATTCTCTTATTTATCAGGATGTCTTATAATTTCAAATCAGGTACCACAACGATACAGGAGGGAAGTATAACACGAGGAACTCCAACCAATAAAGTTTCAGTTGAGACCATTCCTTCTTTGAGAGGCTCCATAACTCAGGTATTTTATCTTTTGCTGGGAAGGCTGTAGCAAAACAGCATCTTCAGACTATCACTGTGAATGTATTTGCATGTCTGAAAAAGTAAATTAATATCACGGGGTGGGAACTGCCTTGAAAAAAGAGCTTTCAATCCAGTCAGATGTTCAAACCCCATTGTTGCTGAAGTCAGCATTACCATAATTTCATCTTCATATATATGAGTTTTCAAACCTTCTCAATACTACCAGAGCCTTTGGTAAACCTAACTGAGGGCAACTTTCATGAAAATTGCATCACACCTGAGTTCAAATATTCAAACCAAGTGTAACCAGTCTTGTGCAGATGCTATTTGAATCCAAGAAGGGAAATTCAGGCCTTTGGCCTTATTTTAAATGCTGCTGTTTTGGTTGGTTTGGTCCCAGCACACAGAAAGCAATTGCCTCAATTCTGCTCTGAGATGAGAAGGGGAGGTTTCACTGCTTTGGATAGAAATAAAACCTAATGACACCATTAAGTATGTGGTGTATGTTATCTTTCCCCCAAATGGTATTTATAGGGTAAATGTTCCAGGTTGTGAAATGCACTGGTAATCTTGTCCTTCCCATTCTTCTCTCTATTTTTTAGCAACACAGCAGAAATAACCTTACTCATATTTAGGTTAAGTGTCTATAATAGAGGCAGAAGTTTAAGCCATACTTATTAAATCACTTGGTTTTATAGACCTAAAAAGTTTCTTTGGTTTTCTTGTATTTTCCCTTCACTACTGCCTGTTCTCTCATGGCTCAGATCATGTGAATTGATTGCTGTGCTGCCTTTGACCACAGGGTACCCCAGCTCTGTCCCAGTCCGGCATCGCCGCCGACGCGCTGCTGAAGGGAACCATCACCCGGCTGGCCACGGAGGACAGCAGCCCAGAGAAGTGCAGAGAGGAGGCTTCAGCCAAGGGCCATGTCATTTATGAAGGCAAAAGTGGGCATATTCTGTCTTATGATGGTGAGTATTTATATATTCTACCTGATCAAAGTCAGGTTCTGCTTTGGTAATCCATACCTGAAGCGTTTCTGCTTGCAAGAGGATGCATGTGTTTAAAATATAGTTAAACTAATCCTTTGCCCTTTATTTCCTATTTGTCATTGAATGTTTTCATTGTGAAAGGTTAAATAACCAGGCTTAAAATTACCTGTATTAAAATAAAAATAAATGTATTGTGTAACTTTAAACTTTGGTTGAAATACTGATAAATGAGTAACTGAACAAACAACTTTTTGACAAACTATAGAGGATCTTTTAAAGATTGATATTTAATGTTACAATCTTATATTGAAGTTGTGTTAAGTATTAATGACCTGGTCATTATATTGGTCTCATTAATGTAATATTCATGTGTCTTTTTTTTATTGTCCACATTTCCTGACCACACTCTTGTACATTTTGCCAGCTATTAAAAATGTCCGTGAAGGAACAAGGAGTCCAAGAACTGCTCATGAAATTGGTTTAAAGAGAAGCTATGATACAATGGAAGGAAATATAAAGCAAGGGATGTCACTGAGGGAGTCTCCAGGGTCTGCACCACTGGAAGGTAAAAACAGCCACTTCCAAGGTGTTTTATCTTTTATCTGTTGATGTAAGAGTATTTAGAGTTATCTTATGGTGCAGACTAACAGAGAAGTGATTTAAATCACATTGGTGACCAAATCCATGCAATAACACTGCAGTTAAGAGTGTGCTGGAAAAAGGACTGGAGTAGATTCCAGTTTTCTTTTCTGTTTTACCACAACTGCAGCTACTTCAGGTGGCACTTCCTGCTCTCAGCACATCTGACACATGTCCCTGGCTCTCCACAGTCCCAGTGGTCCTGTTGAGCTCAAAGGCTGGGTCACACCAGCACAGCCTCTGCCACACCCTTTAGTTAAATATTGGTATCACACTGCCCTGACCTTTTGCATTCCTGCAAGAAACCTCTTTGAACTGCAGGATTCTGCTTCAGGGCATCCCTAGTGCTGTTGTGTTTTAATAACTGTAATCAAACAAAGCCTGCAGAGGCCAAGGCAGGTCATTATATAACTTTTCTGATCGCTGTATAAAAATACAAATGCAAGAAAATGTTTCCTGCTTCAACCATGGAGTCTTGCTCCTTAAAAGCATTTTGTCCCATCTTTGGGTAGCCCTCAGAGGCTTTTTTGTGGCCATGTTCATCAGATGGAACAATGTGAGTGTGAGGTTTGTAGACTGTACACAGAAATTCAGTGTTGCCTCTAAGCTGCTGATGCATTTGGCTCATCTTTGGGTTCTTTTGGCATCTGAGAAGCTGCTCTGGTACTTTATGCTGTGTCTCATCACTGACACATTTTCTGTCCTCAAACTGTAAAATTATCAGTGTTTTGAGGGCTTGGTTTAGATTCTCACTGCAGGCACAATAAATTCATCTCTTCTCCAGTGATTGACTATGAACTTTGATAATTTGGAGGATGCTGAGATATATTTTGGGGTGTTTTTTTTCTTTTTGTTTCACTTCCCACCATGAGCACCTTTCTTTCTAGGCAAGGAAAGTGGAGTGTGAGAAAAGCAGTGACTGCTTTTGAAACAAAGGTTAAGCTTAATTATAAAAAACACCTCCTGTTTTCTAAATATGTTAAAACTTGCAACTGTGTAATAGCACAAATACTTGAACTGAAAGGTTGTTTTTTTAGGGCAGGAGGTGTTTATAACATGTTGCTGCAATGCCTGGCATACTGAGGCTTGGCCCTCTGGGCACTGCCAGGATACAGATACCATCTCTAATGTGTGAGAAGGAGGGGGTTTGTTGGTTTGGAGGTTGGAGGTTTTTTTAACACTTGTTTAATTCTCTAAATTACCTTCATTTTAATTTTAGGTTTAATCTGCCGAGCTCTGCCTCGGGGTAGCCCACATGCTGAACTAAAGGAGAGAACAGTCTTGTCTGGCTCTATAATGCAAGGTGAGGTATTGCAGGTTTAGAAAGGGGAGCATTAATTAATCCTCCAAAATCTGGATTTCTGAACCTTAAATTATTAACTGTGAGAGCTGTGTTAAAGGTGGAGCTTATTTTATGAAATGTTTTCAGAGCATAAATCAGCAGCTTTCTGATATGCTGTGTTCAAAGCTAATCTGTAAACACAGATTTTATTTCTTATTGGAAATAAACCTTCTAATATGAATACTTGGTAATTAGCACTTTTTTTTAATGAACACTCACAACTCTGCAAATGCATTTATTTCTTTTATTTCAGCATCTGAAATAACATGGGAGGTTTTCACTAATATACTGAGTATTTGTTCAGTATTATTTTTGTGATGATTTTTTTTAGATTTCAGAGTGTCTTACCATAGACTAAAAGTTCCACTGCTATGCCATGTAGTTGTTACTCTGCATACAAAAACAGAGTAAGGTAATTAGGTAAGTAAAGTAATGATATTAATACCATTCTTTCTGTAAAAAGGCACCCCAAGAGCAACAGCTGAAAGCTTTGAAGAAGGTTTGAAGTACCCCAAACAGATCAAGAGAGAGTCACCTCCCATCAGGACCTTTGAAGGAGCCATCACCAAGGGGAAGCCGTATGATGGGGTCACCACCATCAAGGAGATGGGTCGCTCCATCCATGAGATCCCCAGGCAGGACCTGTTAAGCCAAGAGAGTCGCAAGACTCCTGAAATGGTGCAGACAGCCAGGCCAATCATAGAAGGCTCCATATCTCAGGTAAGCCCAGAAAGCACTGCTACACTCACACAGTTGCAGGTTCAGCAGTGAATCCAGTCAGGCTGTGACAGTTTTTTTATCACGTGACCTTAACATGAATTTTTTCTCCTCTTCAGGGCACACCCATAAAATATGAAAGCAACACTGGCCAGTCTGCCATCAAACACAATGTAAAATCTTTAATCACTGGACCAAGCAAGCTGCCCCGGGGAATGCCTCAGCTGGAAATGGTGCCAGAAAACGTGAAGGTGGTGGAGCGAGGAAAATACGAAGATGTGAAGACCGGGGATGCCGTGCGGTCCCGTCACACGTCCGTAGTCAGCTCTGGTCCCTCTGTTCTCAGGTCAACTCTTCATGAAACTCCCAAATCACAGCTGAGCCCTGGCATTTATGATGATACAAATGCTCGAAGGACACCTGTGAACTATCAGAGTCCAATGTCCAGGAGTTCACCTATGATGAATAGAGTTAGTGAGGGTATGTCATTCCTATCCACAGTAAGACAGAAAGTTTTGTTATTTTAATTTTTATGTGCTCCGTTCTTCCTTCTTTTATTCTAATGGCTTGTCTCAATTTGGAAGTTGGCTAGAATGCATTTTAGAAGGCTGCAAGCTGTTAATTGAAATAAGACATTGAAAATCTCCCATAATAGAAGAGGGAAGTGGGAAGGGGGAAGTTCAGTCTCAATTTGCATTTGATTATGGATCACATTGAAAGTGGTACCTACAGGGATAACATTTTAAGGGCAGAAGCTATTCTTGATTTAGAGGTGTCTAATGAGGAATATGATACAGTGAAGTATAAGCAATCTTAAAATACAGTTCTTTCATCAGAAGTGTTTTGTGATATAAAATGTTCTCTGAGCTTTGTTGTATCAGACTGCAGTCATCAAGGGTGTTCCTTGGGAACCAGTGTATTTTTGCTGTTAAATTTTCAATAGAAAAACAGGCATTTTATTAATTTGGGGTTTTCATTGCTTTTAGCTGGAATATCTTCTGGGAAGCCAGCGAATCATGAAAGGAAGAACACACTCACTCCAACACAGAGGGAGAGTGTGCCAGCAAAATCTCCAGTCCCAGGGGTTGATCCTGTAGTGGCTCACAGTCCTTTTGACCCTCACCACAGAGGAGCAACTCCTGAAGTCTACAGGGGTCACCTTCCTCCTCATTTAGATCCTGCTATGCCATTTCACAGAGCTCTGGATCCTGGTAAATACATTTGTGTTGGCTTTTTTCAGTTTTAAAAATAATGTGAGCTTTGATGCACAGAAAGGATACCTTATAAGGCAATTATCAATGGCCAAATGTCATTTGTAAGGTTATAAATATCTATTGTTGTGGTTTGATTTTAGTTTAGTGGAAGTTTAATATCTAACCAGGAAACTTAGTAAAATAGTATTGTATAATGCTGTAACTTCCCTTCAGAGCTGCCAACTTGCTTTTGTTTTGTTAAAAATTCAGACAGTATTTTTAGATAAGTATTTGTGGAATGTATTAAAAGCTTTCAGGAAAGCTATGCAAAGAAGGATGTGGAAGAGGCTAGAGAATTAAAGTATAATTCTGTATAATTATATACAGACTTATATATTCTTTATAAGTACTCTGGTCAGGACTGTGATTATTCTCACTGAGGGATTATCCCTGGTGATATTAAATACAGTAGACTTCCTTTTAACCCTCTGTTTACTTCTGTGAGGTATTTTCTACCTTCTTTAGGTATTTCAACCTTTTACATTTTCAGAATTTCAGGATTTGTATTTTTATTAAAGTCATCTCTCCAGTCTGGATTGTTTAGCACTTTCAATGTGCACGGAGTGCAGAAATTCAATAAAACATCACTACTAAAATGCTAATTTTACTCATTTGGCACTGGCTAAAGAGACCTGGTAGCACCTCTCACTGAAGCTTTATAAACTTTGATTTGATCCAGAATCATCCTGCTTCCTAAATGCATCCTTTTGCCTTCTTTCACCCTCAGCTGCTGCTGCTTACCTGTTCCAAAGGCAGCTGTCCCCCACGCCGGGGTACCCCAGCCAGTACCAGCTGTACGCCATGGAGAACACGCGCCAGACCATCCTCAACGACTACATCACCTCCCAGCAGATGCAAGTGAACCTCCGGCCCGATGTCACCAGGGGATTGTCCCCCAGGGAGCAAACTTTAGCTCTCCCTTATGCAGGAGCACGAGGTGGGCCCTGGCTTTCTTTCTGGAATGCTCCTTAAAAGTGTGTTTTGGCTGTGCCAGCTGTGGTTTGGATGCACACACACAAGTGTGTACACATAGATGTGTTGATGCTCTAGTGATCATGGATGTCTGACAAGTCATTTGCAAACTGCCTTTTGTGGAAAGGAGAACCACCTCTATAGCCAATATTTTTAAGGAGAATGCTCTGAGAGTTACTAGTGTTCAAGAGTCAGATTGTTTTCTGCTTGTTTAAACTGATGATCAGAACCATGTTTAGCTCATCGTCAAACTTCAAAAAAGAGAATTACATTGAAATTATAACTTATTCAAAAAGAATATAAAAGCAACATCTAAAAGCATAATGTTTGTGAAAACCATGCTGATTGTTTTATTTTTTGGGTAATACCCCAAATTGTTAAAAGATGGGGTTACTGACTAGAGGTGAAGTGCATTTTTCCAAAGGGCAGTTAAAGGGGGTGCTACAAATGCAAATTCTGACTTCACTGATTGCCAGCTCTAAGACTATAACCAGCTGAAATATAACTCTACACTTGCTTTATTTTTATATTTCCACTAAACATTTGTTGCTGACTGTTACCAATGAACAGAGCATAAAATGTGTAGACCATATCCTGGAGTGGCCATTCTCACGTGTGTCATCTCCTGACAGGGATTATTGACCTGAACAATATGGCTCCCACTATCTTAGTGCCTCATCCTGGAGGAACAAGCACCCCACCCATGGAGAGGATCACATATATCCCTGGCACCCAGCTTACCTTCCCTCCCAGGCCTTACAATCCTGCTTCTCTGTCACCAGGTAAAAGCTCCCTTGGCTTGGTGATGTCTCTAGCTGTCTCACATGCTGAGATAATTGACCATGTTTTGGTGTTTTCTCAGGAGGTGTTTTTTGCATGCATCTCTCACTTGGATAGCAAAGGGTTTTTGATGATATCCTGTGTAGTTACAGTAGAAGTGCTGTCAAATTCTGAATTTGCCTCATTCTGTCAGGTCTTTATTTGTAGTAATTTGATTATAATTCACTAACCCCAGTTTACATGTGTTGAAGGGTGGAATTGGGGTCTATAAGCTGTGTAGTTTCTAACTATATAGCAACCAGTTCAGTAAAAGGCTTTTGAGCCTTCCACTGTTGCTGTATGTTAAGCTTTTGTCTTCCTAGATAAGTGGAATTCAAATGTATTTGGGAAATTTTGCTGTAAGTGTATGGCAAAATATATTGGCAAGTGTTTACATCATCATGCTTCACTTAAGTATCTCTTTTTCTGCTCCTTCATTTTATCTTGTGGACCTTCCAGGACACCCCACACACCTGGCAGCTTCTGCAGCTGCAAATGCTGAAAGGGAACGGGAAAGGGAAAGGGAGAAGGAACGGGAAAGGGAGAGGGAACGGGAACGAGAACGAGAACGTGAGAGGGAAAGAATCACCTCAGTCCCTGCTGAACTTTATCTCCGACCAGGTGAGGGCACATGGACACACTTGGATAAGTTGTCTTGTAGACTGTAACTGCTCATTTTATGCAGTCACTGTTTGCAAATACCATTTACAGTTTGCTTCTACTCTGCACTTCAGGCGGGTTCCTGTTGCCAAGCAGTTCTGGTCATAATTGCAACTTCTGCAACTTCTTGAACTTTCTCTCAAAGCAATGCAGCACCTAAAGAGGAGTGAATCCCAGCTGTCACTGGCACAGCTTGCATGTCATTTAGAGCTTTGTAAATAGATGTAAATCTTTATACATATTGTTACATCCAGAGTGTTGGAGACAATTGGGAAGGGATGTGGAGGAGACAGCATTGATTTACAGTGCTGCTCTGTTGTAAGAATAATCATTTATTTCTGTTTGTTCACCTCCACTCTGTGTCCTGCAGGTGCAGAGCAGCCTGGCAGACCCGGCAGTCACGGATACGTCCGGTCCCCATCCCCCTCGGTCAGAAGTCAGGAAAACATTCTGCAGCAAAGGCCAAGTATTTTCCAAGGAACCAATGGGACAAGTGTAATCACACCTTTGGATCCTGCTGCTCAGCTACGTATCATGTATGTTTTAGAAATTATTGTTGTAGGGATATCTGTTCTAATAAATGAGCTTATTAAAAGTTGCATTTAGGGTTAAGGATATTTCACTCTATAAGTGCTCTCGGATTTATCAGAGCATTTTCACCAGTGCATTTGGATAGAAAGCAGTGTCAGAAAAGCTTTGCCTTTTTGTCTGCGTGGCTGTAGTTCTTTTTTCCATGTCATGTAATTGAGGCCATTCAATGTTTGCCCACAGGCAGCTCACCCCCGGAGCTCCCTCTATCACTCAAGGCTTGCCAGCTTCCCGTTACAACACTGCTGCTGATGCCCTGGCAGCCCTCGTGGATGCTGCAGCCTCTGCTCCTCAGATGGAAGTTGCCAAAGCGAAGGAGAACAAGCACGAAGGAACCAGGATAGAAGAGAACATGGGACGCCGGTCAGCTGTGGTGACTGACCAGCAGCAGATGGAGCAGAAGACCCTGGAGGTAGAAAAGAGGCCTGTGCAGTGCCCCTATACATCTGCAAATTACTCTGGTGGCAAGTCCCAGGGACAGACTTCATCAGTAGTCTATTCAGAGGCTGGTAAAGAGAAAGGACCTCCTCCTAAATCCAGGTACGAGGAAGAGCTGAGAACTCGAGGAAAGACCACAATTACTGCTGCTAACTTCATAGATGTGATCATCACTCGCCAGATTGCTTCAGACAAGGATGCTCGAGATAGGGGCTCTCAAAGTTCAGATTCTTCCAGTAGTTGTACGTATCTTAGTAACTCTCTACTTCTTTGCTGTCTGTCTTAGCCTTTTAGGGAAATGATAAGATGTGAAATGATTCGGATGTTTAATGATAAAATATTCAGCTCTGCACAGCAGAAACACTTGATAGACAAATACAGTTTTTGCATATAGTGATTCTTGCAAAATCAGAGTTGGCTTGCTTTATTCAGATGCCATGCTACAGCATGAAATGCAGGATCATAAGAGTAACCTTATCAGAAGTCAGGAAACTGAAAATTACTTGGTTTATGTTGGAACAGTGTTTCATGGAAGTATTTGTATCACCATGGTTATCATGAGAAGGCAACAGTGTTTTGACTTCCATTCACTGGTGCCATTTTAATGGAAGCACTGGTGTTGCTAAGTATAGGCAACAAAAATTTTCTGTCATATTTACATCTTATTCCACAACCTTTGCTTGATATTCAGTGTCCTCACACCGGTATGAAGCTCCTGGAGATGCCATTGAGGTGATCAGTCCTGCAAATTCACCTGTACCTGCTCAAGAAAAGCTGCAGCCCTATCAACAAGAGACCCCCAAACCCAGCCAGGCAGAGAGTAAGTGTATCTCCATATGCACATATTCTCACTGTCATCTTTTTTAAATTTGTAAGCACAGAAATTTCAGACCTTGAAGCTTAACAGAGTGACCTTTTCTTTTTCCACCAGCTGACCCCAACAGGCCGTACGAGGGCCCCATCCACCGCTACAGGACACAGCAGGAGCCTCCCTCACCCCAACAACCTCCACCTCCCTCCTCCCAGGCAGAGGGGATGGCACATGTGCCCAGGACCCATCGGCTCATCACCCTTGCTGATCACATCTGTGTAGGTTTTATAATTACAGGTTTTATTTGAGAGTATTTTAAAATACTGGATCTGAATTTATAATCTCATTTGTTGCCATCAGTCTCACAAATACCTACACTGTGGCCAGTCTCTAACCAAGATCTCTTTTCTACTTTTTTTTGGTCACATCCAGCAAATTATCACACAAGACTTTGCTAGAAACCAAGCAGCTTCTCAGGCCTCTTTGCAGCCTCCCACCACTACATTCCAGAATTCCACCCCTGCTCCAACTCCTGTTTCTGGCCGGACAAAGACCTCGAACCGCTACAGCCCCGAGTCGCAGTCGCAGCCTGTGCACCACCAGCGGCCAGGGGCCAGAGTGTCCCCTGAGAACCTCTCTGACAAGGCCAGGGGAAGGTAATGCATGGATGCAGTCCAACTGCAAGTTTAACTGATGCCCAGATATGATATTGATACAAAACAGTGCAGTAATCTTGGTGCAGATTGGAAGTAAAGGTGCCTTTTGGTTTTATTTTAAGGCAAAGTCTGTCTCCTACTATTTTGCCAATTGCTTGGCTCCATAACATAACTGTTTTCCCTTTGCTACTTCTGCTTAATTTCCAGTCTTTACAGGGTTGAATATGTTGAATTACTTAAAACTTAGCAGAGTTGTTATGGATAATTCAAAGTCATCTTTTTTAAGATCACTAGGCTTACTAAAGCATGCAACATATAACTACACTAAGTAGTTATGTAGCAACTGGAGAATTACATGAGTTAACTACTGCTGTACATGTATGGAGAGTAATTATCTGTCTCTGAATTGTGCCTGCAGGCCTGGAAAATCTCCAGAGAGGAGTCATGTCCCATCAGAGCCCTACGAGCCAATCTCGCCACCTCAGGTCCCGGCTGTACATGAGAAACAGGAAAATGTTCTTTTGCTTTCCCAAAGAACTGAGCCTACTGAACAGAGGTAGGTGTAAAACTGACTTGGGCTAGGATCTTGGGCTAGGAAACCTAGATTATTTTCTACTTTATTTTTAGTTTATTTTTTAATTTACATATGAGTTGTTTGGTTCAAGCTTATTTGTCAGATTGCTGCTGCTTAAGCAAACTCAGTTATGATGGAGCCCCACAGTGTTCATGTGACTGTTGTGGTTTCTGCCTGACTGCTTTTGGGAAGATTTACATGTGCACCTTACAAGTTTTGTCTCTTTGACACGTGTTGGTCTTGGCAGGACTGACTCTCGCTCTCCAGGCAGTATCAGTTACCTGCCTTCGTTTTTCACCAAACTTGAGAACACTTCACCAATGGTAAAATCCAAGAAACAGGAGATATTTCGAAAGCTGAACTCATCTGGTGGAGGTGACTCTGACATGGGTATGCAGGACTTGCCTTTTCACTCAATTTTTCCAGCTTAAGCTTTATGTGACTTCCACCTGCAGAGGTCCTGACCTAAATATATTCAAATAACACACATTAATATAAATCTATGAATATAAAACACATATAATAATTTATGGCCACAGAACTGGAAGATTGTTAGATTTTTTTAATGCTGTTTTATGTAGGACTGTCCCATTTAATCTTTTTAACAATTTGAGAGATGAAAACCACAAAATTAATGAGAGTTGTTAAAACCTGACATTATTCTAACTGTGTGTCTGTAGTTTGCTTGTATCAACTTTAAATAATACACATTTTCCTTTTTGGAAAGATGTGTTGAAACTAAATGGTTTGTGTTTTCCTGGCCCTTATGATTGTCTGTTAAATGACATTTTAATATAGTTCCAGTAATGAACACTGACATGGTGGAATATGATACTAGAACTATATTTTTGCTTTTTTCTTGTGTTAGTGGTGATCACTTAGTGATCATCAGTACTGAAAAACTCAGTGAAATGTTGTGTTTTATTTGCAGCAACTGCTCAGCCAGGGACGGAAATATTCAATTTGCCAGCAGTCACTACCTCAGGTAAGTTCTTCAGTAAAAGAAACAACATATGTTTCAGAAAAATGTAATGTCTTAAATACCCTAAATTTATACTCTCTGTGGAGTCCAGTAAAAGAGGAAAATGGTGAAAATTTAAATACTAATATCCTGCAAGGAAACTTGTTTGCTGCACCATAAGGAAAAGCAAAATGACCAAATCTTCCCCACACCCCTTTTTAATTTCTCCGAGATGCATTTTTTGCTTCCCTTCCCACTTTCCCTGTGTTTTCTCTTCTCTCCCAGGTGCAGTCAGTTCTAGGGGTCACTCCTTTGCAGATCCTGCCAGTAATCTGGGTCTGGAAGACATTATTAGGAAAGCACTGATGGGAAACTTTGATGACAAGAGTGAGGAGCACGGGGTTGTAATGTCCCAGCCTCTTGCGGTGGCTCCGGGCAGCTCCGGCGCTGCGGTACCGGCAAGTAATGAAACACGGAGGGAAGAAGCCAATCCATCTCCAAATTCAGGTATTGCAACACCCAAACATCCCAGGGCCTTAAAGAAAATAAATAAATCAAGGGTTTGAATAACCTGGTGTCACCGAAAATCACTTTCTTTCCTCTGGAAGTGATGGAGGTGGTGTTTGCTTTATCGTCCCGGCTTTTCCAGGAGCCTGTGACAACACTGACGGAACAGGAAAAGGAGAACAGGGTGTTTTGGATACCTGAAGCTTCTCAGTGCTGCCTGATAATTTATAGAAACAAACACACAGAGGCTAAAATGTGGTTGGTGAAATCTGTCCCTTCTGTTGCCAGGTGGGGCAGTCAGCAAGCAGAAGCTCATCGGCAAGTCAAACAGTAGGAAGTCAAAGTCTCCGATTCCTGGGCAGGGATATTTGGGAACTGAAAGACCTTCTTCTGTCTCATCTGTACATTCAGAAGGGGACTACCACAGACAGACTCCAGTGTGGGCCTGGGAAGACAGGCCTTCATCCACAGGTGAGGAATGGGCTTTTTTCAGAGGTGTTTGCAGAGAGCTCAGGTGTTGTACGGTAACACTGGATATCGGCCAGAAGTTTCCAGCATGTGGGGGTTTTCTGCAATGGATTTTCTGCTTTCTGTCGCAACCCAGGCCAGCACAGATGTCTCAGAACAGCTCGTGTTTTTGCCTTTTGGTGCAGGTTCCACCCAGTTTCCGTACAACCCTCTGACCATGAGGATGCTGAGCAGCACTCCCCCGACCTCCATCGCCTGTGCCCCCCCGTCCATGAGCCAAGCAACCACTCACCCACAGAACAGGATCTGGGAGCGAGAGCCTGCACCACTGCTTTCAGCACAATATGAGACTCTGTCTGACAGTGATGACTGAACTATGCAGATTATTATTTTTTTTTAATTTGCGGGTCAAAAAAAGAAATCTATTTTTGACTTGTGCCCACAGAGACTTTCCAAGAGAGCAAGGGCCACACAATGAAGAATTGCTGGAGAGTCCGTGAAATGCCTTCTGCACAGGCTGTGTGTTGGAAGATTGTGGTCAAGAAGGCTGACTTACTAAAGATAAATATGTAAAGAGTTTTTAAAAATGTGGACTATTCCTGCTCTACATCTATTTGTAAAGAAAACCATAATGTCTTTTAAATCATTCTTCTGTAAATAGAGAGTACTTTTTGCAGTGTTTTTTCCCTTGCTATAGTATCTGGTGTACTTATGTTCAAATCATTGCCTAAACTTTGGGGGTCATTTTGTAATTTTTTTTAAGCATTTTCTCCAGTGTAGAATACTCTTCATAACCCTAGCCTCCCTCTCAGCCTAGCCTAACCAGAACCCCAGCCTCCCAACCATCATTGCCCATTTAATGCCGTGCCACTTCCTGCAGGCATTGTGCTTTTATATAATTTTTTTTTTTCCCTAGACACACTTTCTCAGTGGTGTTCAAGCTCTTGTGAAAATGTTGATTTTTAAGACTGACCCCTTAGTGACTTCTGTACATTAACATACTCCGGTTCGCTGGAATAAGATGATATATTTCTTTGGAATTTTAAATTCTGCCACATTGTAAATTTTTGGTGCAGTTGGTTTTATTTAGCAACACTGCAGAAATATTATTGCATGGGTATGTTATGGTTCATTTTTAAAAGGTTAAAGAAACAAAAAAAGAACAGCTTCTGGAGGCATACCTCACTGTTATGCACACTGGGAATTTTAACTGTGCCCTAAAAGCCTATTCTTAGTGTTCTCTGTTTCTGCATTGTATGCAGTCAAAACAGGCTACTAAATTTTACTGTCATATTTAACCACAGCAAATGGCTTTTCTGAACAGAGGCTCTGGGTGGGTTGATAAATCCTTTAAGAAGAAAAACCTCCACATCCCAAGTTTAAATAAAACAAAGTGCTTTTATAGAATAATTGAGCAACACACGAGTCAACTCCGTGGCTTCTGTTACCAGTTTGAAATAGGTACTATGATTTTTACCTTCCTCCAACCTGATTTTAAAATCTTTATGTAATAATTATTTTGAAGTCTGCGTCCCAATCCCTGTCCCTCTAAGCAAGCTTTTGGTGGAAGTCCTTACAAATGCTTGGCTTAACTCCTGAAGTGTGCAATACTCGTTAGGGTGATTTTTATTTTTAAATTGTATATGGTACTAGGAGAGTCTCCTTAATCATTCATCTATCAATGCTTGCTCTGATATGCTTGTAGCTCATGTACACATCCATCTGGGCGGTGATGTCACGGGGTGTCCTGGCATCCATCTCCAAAAGCATCTTCATTTTATGCTGCACTGACCTCAGGAAGAGAATTCACATCTTCCGGGGTAGAAGGACTGATTCACAGATAGCACTGAGCTGGGGGGTGGCGTGGTCTGTCAGATTCCAAACTGCTTTTGCATCTCATTGATCAGCAGGGTCTTTGCCTTGGAGTTATTTTCCAGTGAAAACTATTTTGGGTTTTGCCGCTGTATTTGTGATGCGTCGTATGGAAGGTGTAACGCAATGTGTGAAACCTTGAGTCGTGTGGCTCTGCATCCCTGGAGGGACTGTGATGATCCACTTACAAACAGGAAGAAGCACAGAACTATTTATCAATAGCAAATTTATTTTCAGTCCTTTAAGGAAAGCCTTTTTGCCCCAAGTGTGGGAAACAAAATTCCAAAGGAACTCATTTGGAAACTTGACACTGTTGAAAATACAGAACTATTTTGCTACTTTTTTTAAACACTGCATCAGAGTAGACCCATTGGCAGTCTTAAATCTCCTTGCAGTCTTTCTCAGAGAAAGATTTCTCTCATCCTCCCCTCCTTTACCCCTCTGGCTTGAAGCAGTGAAGTTTTCATCCTGTTTGTAGACCTGTGCTCTTATTTTAACTTTCTTTTTTGTTCCCAACAGCAACATATACTGGAAAACAAGTTGATCTGCCCTTTTTGTAGATTTAAATTTGGAGTGGAGAGTTAAGTTCCATTCTTAAACTCACTTGTTCTCACTTTCTTAGTGTAACAAATACAATGTGAAAGAGGCATGTACAGACAAATGTCTTTGCTACCTGTACAGTAAGTATAGCATGTTCATTGCAGAGCTTCATGTTACTGCTGCAGCAGCAGCAAGATATCCAAAGTAGGATAGTCACTATCTCCTAAGATACAGCTTGAGTGGCATTTGCACATAAAATGTTGCTGCTTTTTTTGTTTGTTATCCAAGTTTTAACTTCTCCAAGTGTAAAAACCTCTCCAGAGCCTAAGTTAGGGTTTACCACAATTCCAGTAATCTTCAAGTATGGAATTACATCTGCCCTGTTTCAAACAGGAAGGTGTTTGTAAGTCATGTTTACAAAGTGTAGTTTACTACAAATTTTTACCTGATTTCTGATCAGTGCTTTCACAATGCTTTCATCTTGATATGGTTCGTGATTCTGATATGAAATCATTTAAGACTTGAAAAACCCATGCATCATAATTTCCACACAATGTCTTCACTAGACAGTGACTTCTGGATTCAGACCAATCAATAAAGGGGATCAGTTCTCCACTTGCTTTTCCTGTGTCTCCCTCTTGTTTTGCAGCATCAGGCAAGACCCTGCTCCCAGGGGTGCTGCAGGGTTCCCAGGTAACACTGCTGCCCTCCAGGCTCTGCCACTGCAAACCCCAAACCCAGCACTTCAGGGAGGGTTGGCTCTAATGTGCCAGAGCCTTTCTGTCAGTACAGCCATTTTTTACTTCCTAGCTTGCTGAGAACAAAGCTGTGTATGTGACTGAAGTTCTCCAGCTTCAATGAACTTCTGCTCTAGAGAACCTGTGTGTCTCCTCCTCTTAGCTCAAAGTTCAGCAGAGATGAACCTGCTACTGTAAGTAAATTAACAATGATGTAATTACACTGAGGGTTGTACCAACCAGCTGCAGTTCTGACAACTGAGAGGTTAAACTTGTGCTTTGGTTAATAACAAAATTAGTTCTGCTATCCTAACTAAGTATGGATTTGCTAATTTCTGGTTTAATTCTCTTTCTTTAACATCAGGCTTCCTGGCAGGGCAGAACTGAGAAATTCTGTTGTCTAAAGCAGCTGTTGATAACGTGATTCCCATGAAGGCATGTAGCTGACAAAGCTGGGTTTGTCCACACCATCCTTTCCAACAGGAAGCCTCAGCATTCTAGCAGTGACCTATCCAAGGGAGGAGGACAGCTTTGGCACTCTGTGTGCTCTCCACTGGAGCCAAGAGTTTTATTTCTGACAACATCTCTGCGTGGTAACAGTCTCACCCCTCCTCTGAGAGGACAAGTTCTATCTTTGGATGCTAAATGAAGAAATACACTTGATCTTCAGGTAACCTGTTGGACCAGGACAGGGAGCTACAGCTCTGCTGCAGTGCAGCTACAGGATGGGAAATGCTCTGCTGAAGTTCAAACACCCTGAACTGCAGCACTGATAAAAGTGCAGCCCCTGTTGTGCTGTTGAACATGTAAAGAGTGAGACAATTCCTGCCTGTTCCTTTTCAAGCCTTGCTTTAGGACAGCCATGTTTTGAACATGAACATTTCTGTGAGCAGGCAAGAGCAGCAAAGTGCTAGTCCTTGATTTTAACACAGGTTTTAATACCAGGCCAGACTTGCACTTAGGCAGCCAAAATTAAATCACTTAGCACAGTAGGTCAGTCAAACCACAAACTACACCACAAATTCACACAGTTAAGATTTCACACCTTTATTTTGGGCTGCTAGGCAGTGGCAGCCCTTCCTCTTAAGCAGTCCTGAAACTCATTGCTGTTTCTCTGGAGAGCTGCACCGAGCTGGTCCCAGGCTGCCTGTGCTGACCAACCCTTGCTGCCTTCAGTCACCTCAAGGTTGGACTCTGTGGCCAAACTTACTTGGAGCCTTTTCTCCTCTTGGCCAGCTGGGCTAGTTCCTCCTGGATATGCTGGACAGAAGCAGCATCTCCCTTCTGCTGTGCCTGCTTGAGAGCTTCTTTGTACACTTGTTTTGCTTGCAGGAAATCTTCTGTAGCAAGAGGGAAAAAGAGGCCTGGCTACCCAGTTCCATCACCCATTTTCAGAGCCCCCTCCTGAAGCTGATCACGTGCAAAGGACAAGGACTACTTGGAACACATCAAATCTAGGGAGGTTCAGAAAACATCCTGACAGGTTTCCAGCTCTGAGAGCTGGAGAGCAGCAGTGATGATGGGATGTGGTGCTGCTTCAGCATTAAAACCTCATAGAAACAATCTCATGCACGTCTTTTGTCCTTTTGGAAAAGTTACTGAACGCATGGGAAACAAGATCTCCTGGCAACCTTCTGGCTCAGGCTAAATTCAGTTTGTGAAAGCACTTCCAAGGCTGACCTACTGCTTAAAATAAAACTTTAATAACCCCAAACCACCACTATAGTTCAGCCCTACAACACACATCCAGATCTCTGCAGTCAGCACAAGCTCAGTGGCAGGCTGGGCATTTATTCACTGACCTTTGTGCATCAGGATTGCTGCCAGGTTATTGAGCACCATGTGCTCCTCAGGGTGCTGGGTGTCCCTTGCCAGCTCTGCTGCCCTCCTGACGCAGGCGTGCGCCTCCTCGTAGCGTCCCTGAGCATCCAGCACCGTCGCCAGGTCATTCAGCAGCACCACACTCTGCACCAGGAGGGAAAAGGGAAGCTTCTGGAGCAGTCTGGAGCAGCAGAAGCACCACATTCATTTCCTGTCACGCTAGGAAAAGCAGCATTTCCCAGAGAAGCTTTCAGTAAGGAAGTGTCCTGTGTTTCTGCATCTGCTTGTTCGTCCTTCCTGGCAGGAAAACAGCCTCAGGTAGTGCTGGCCGTGTCTGATGGCACCAGAGCTGCTCCAGGGCTGCCTCATTCCCTACAGCTCAGCCTCTCCTTCCCTAGAGTCCAGCTACTGCTGTACAAATCACCTGTGGATGAGTCTCTCCCTGGACATCATTTGATATCTGCAGAGCCTTCTCATACATTTTCTGTGCTGCTGGGAGCTCGTTGATGTTCAGGAGGTAGCGGGCATAGGAGTCCAGGCTCATCCCAAGCAGGAGCTGTGTGTTGGCCTTTTCTTCAGCTGCAAACAGAGAGGAATGATCACTGCCACAGGATCCAGCAAGAACATCCATCCTGCCACAGCAGGAACCTCAGGCAGCATGAAGACAATGGATTGACATGAAGATGGTGCTTAGGCAATACAGAAATAACATCAAGAAATGGAGAAAAGATGAGAAGCCTTTGGCAGGCAAGGCTGCCCACCTGATAAGACATCCTCAGGCAAGTCCTTTTCCTTGGCAATCTTCTCCTCTAGTGTCAGGATGCAGAACTGGTAGCCAGCTACAGCTAATCTGTGCCTGCAAAGTGCAAAGCAAAGCTCCTTCCGTCCCTGAAGGATCCCTCATTAAAGAGGCTTTGCTTGGCCACCCCACCACCACTGCAAAGCTGAGATGAGAGCAGATGACACCTCTTGCTGGGAACTCACTGTTTCTGAGCTGCATAGATACTGGCCAGCTTGAGGGACATCTCAAGGATGGCGTTGTCATCCTGCCAGAAGGACACACAATGCAACTGTTACTCTTCTTGTATCTCCCTAACAAAACCACTATTTTCTCAGAGAGTTTAGACCTTAAAAATCCCCATCTTTTGCCTCCAGAGCTGCCATCCATTATGGTATTGCCAATTTCCAGTAAGAGGCATTGGAACACAAGAAATAAGGTAAAGAGTAGGGCACCACTGGAAGCCTCTCAGAAGAACATACCTCCTTCGTGTCCCCTGCAAGCATATAGCTCATAGTTGCTTTGTAGAGCTTTTCTGCCTGAAATGAGAATTTTGAAGAGGATACTGAGGAATGATGGTATTTAAAACAAAGCAGAAGCAGACTACATGGAGGGGCTGGGCTCAAATTTGTGGCATTTACACTACATCAAGACCAGAAAGGCTGACCAGAGCCTGAACCAGTGGGTTCTTTCAGTTTCTTCTTGAGCACTGCTGCAGCAGCCAGGCTTTTACCCTGTCTGTGTGAGCTCCTTGCAGCAGCCAATCTCCCTGCTCAGCTGCAGCATTTCACAGCAAGAAGTACTCCTTCTCTTGCACACTGTGTTGGAGCTCAAACCTTAACCGTGAGAGCATCTTTCTTAATGTGATGTGCTCGTGGGACTGCAGTCCTGAGGGGGATCATTCTGCTTTGCACCGGGTGATCTCTGCTCTCAGTCTGCAGCTTGTGCCAGCACCCCGCACCTTCGACACCGCGCACAAGATGTCAACCTCTTAAAAATTCAGAGGGGAAAACCAGAGTTACTCACATTGTCCAGCTGTCCCTGCATGTAGGCCACGTTCCCCATCTGCAAGAGACAGACGCTATTGCAGCTCCACCAAGGCAACGGGGCGAGCCTCAGCCGCTTTTCCTCCTCCCTCCAGCCGCACTCCGAGCAGTGCCCGAGCCCCGCTGCTCACCATGCTGTAGGTGTAGATGACGGCCTGCCTGTTCTCCTCCTGCTGTGCCCGCCGCAGGGCCTGGTGCAGGAGCTGCTCGGCCTGGGCCAGCTCCCCCTTCATGGCGCTGAGCTGCGGGGGGAGCAGCGCCGGTCACCGCCGGGCCCCGCGCAGGGACCGCCCGCCAACCCCGCGCCTCACCTTGGCTCTCTTCAGCAGCATGATGATGGCGTCCTCGCCCTCCTCCTCTTCGTCCCGCGGGAAGAGGGAGAACCCTGCGGGGACAGGCTCGTGGGTGCCCGGCGCTGGCTGCGCGGTGCCCGGAGGCCGTAGCCCCTCTCACCTCCCAGGAAGGCCAGCGCAGCGCCGGCCGGCCGTGCCCAGCGCGGCCGCGGCAGCCCCGCGGTGCCGGTGCGGGTGTCCCCGCAGTGTACCCGGTGTCCCCCTGTCCAGGCGGGCCGGGTCAGGGCGGGGCAGCGCCGGGGGCACAGCCGGGACAGGACCCGCGGCAGCGCCGCCGCCGCCATCCCGAGCGGGCCCTTTAAGAGCGCGCGCGCACCGCGCGTGACGTCACTCCCGGAGCGGGCCCCGCCCTCCGCCCGGCCTGGTGAGGAGCCCCCGGTACGCTGCCCTGAGGGACGCGGAGCGGGGGGACAGGGATGGACAAGGGGCTGGGGCTGCGGAAAGGGCACCTCATCCGTGTGTGTGAATCCCCGGAGAGGCGTGACGGGGGCTGCATCGAGCTCTGCTCGTCCGGCAGTGGCACCAGAGGAACGGGCAGCAGCTGATGCCCAGGAAGTGCCACCCGGACGTGAGGAACATCTTCTTCCCTGGGCAGTGAGCGATCCCTTCCACCGGACCTGTGTTGATCAGGGGCATCTCAGAGTTTCCCCCTGTGTTTGTGGGGAATCCTCGGTTCCCAGAACGTGTAAAAAAACCACATTTTAAAAGTTGCTGAGGATGCTGTTCCTTGTCCTGGTTGCTGGGCTGGGGCAGAGTGCCCAGAGAAACCCTCCCGGTGCGGTGTCCGCGGTGTCCCGAGTGATTCCCCCCTGTCTCCTGTCTCGTTTGCAGGGATGAGCCCGGTGCCGCTGGGATGGACGGCAGCGTCTTGCCAGCAGTAGCAGAAGAGCTCTTGAGAGAGATCAAAAAGGCTTTCCAGGAGAGCTCGCACGGTACGTGAAGGATCCCGGCCGGCAGTGGCCAGGAACGGGGCCTGTGGCAGCCCCAGGGAGGGATGGGGGTCACCGGCCTCCCCTTTCTCAGCAGTCCCTGTTGCTTCTTTTCCTTTCTGTCACAGATAACGAGCAGCAGCCCCTTCTCGAAGTCAAATTCAAAAACCACATCAGTTTGGACACTTCTTTTTAAACGGAGGGGGGGCGGCTTAGGGGTAATTCTGCTTCTCAGAGCTCCTGCTGCTCGTGGTCACACAGGAGGGGTGATAAATCAGTGCCTCTGGGCAGGAATTTTGCTGTGCTCTCTGCTGTTCTTTAGACTCACCAATCTCAAAACTGGAGTCGGAAAGAGGAATTTCCCATTCCATTTCCCATTCCCTGCCTGACTGACCGGCAGAGGGAGTGATCCCAGGGCAAGGAGCAGCTTCCCAGCGCTTCAATGGAAGGAGCACAAGCCAGCAGTGGCATCCTGGCCAATTCCAGCAGCTAGTTAAGAACAATTACCTTCAGTGCTCTGTGACCTGTGCTAAGAGATTATTAATTTTTGTGTTTACTGGATGGGTTGCACAGAATGGCTCTTCCTAAGGAAAGTGTCTGCTGAAGGAATATTTTTAACTGCACTAAACCCAAACAAATAAGAATTCAGATAAATCTGTCTGAGCACTACGTGGGAGTGAGGAATGGGCAGAAATTTCGTGTCTAAACTGTCAGGGTGACCCCAGTGACAGCTTTTTGGCACACTTGCACTATGGCTCCTGTCAGGTTAGAGTGGATCCAAAATAGACATGTGACTTTTAAAAGAGCTTTAAAAATCCTGTTGTAAACTAAGCAAAAAAAAAAAAAAGTTCACATCCCTTTAAAGAAATACTTCTTAAAGCAGCAGAGTGGTGCTAAAGCACACTGAGACAGAGCTGTGGAGACAAAATGATCGACCCCTTTGCAGAATTAAATTCAAATAAAGCTGGAAAATTCAAACGGACAGAGCAAGTCACAGAGAGTATTTTGAACTGTTGGAAGAAAAAGATTTTAAAGTCAAAAATCCCCATCTTCCAGTGGGATATGGAGGTAGAGTACACTGTGTCCCCTGGGTGATAACAGAAAGATCAGACTGGACAAGCAGAGCCTGAGCTGTCAGCTACAACAAACCCACTGCTTTGCTGGAGTGTAACTTTCCATGCAATAAATGAAGACACAATGTTTCAGTGGCTGCAGGAAAAGCCATAAACCAGTGGCGCCCTGCAAGACTCTGCTGGGAAAAGAACAACATTTTTAACGTTGTGATGCCAAAGTTCTCAACTCATGCCAAGAGAGTTTCAGGGAAAATAATAGATATATATATTTTTAA
The DNA here is from genome assembly GCA_013399225.1 of Rhipidura dahli. Taxonomy (NCBI): domain Eukaryota; kingdom Metazoa; phylum Chordata; class Aves; order Passeriformes; family Rhipiduridae; genus Rhipidura; species Rhipidura dahli. The sequence continues at coordinate 755,811 of VXAC01000666.1, read as the reverse complement.
CCAGCTTCTTAAAGTGACACAGTGAGATGCTGAGGCCTCCTGCCTTGGATTGTGTGCTTTTAAAAGTGGGATGTCGTAAAAGAAAGTGTGTTTGGGCTTCTGCATTTCTTCTTAAAATCGATCCCTGCAGTTGTGATTGCTGTGCTTGATAAGTGCCTTGGCACTGCCATCATGGATCGTTTTGCTTCTCCTTGTTGCTTTTTTAGTGGCTAGAGAGGATGGTGAGAGCCCTGCAGTTCTGTGTGTCCTCGGGGGATACCCTGGGGGGACAGTGACCCTCCTGTGATGTGAAATTCTGCTAAATCACATCTCCTTTTCTTTCTGTTGCAGTCCCTGATCACCTGCTGCTGGGGTGAGTGTCTTCTGCTTCATTTCTGCCCCAGTGTCCTGCTGAAGGGCAGCTGGTGGTCAGCTCTCACCTTGGGGCTGCTGGTTTTCTCCTGTGTTTGACCAAGTGCTGCTGAAACACAAAAATGCTGCGTGGTTTTGGTGGTGGTGCAAATGAAGCTTCTGAAGGGCTTTTTTCCAGAGATTCATGAAATTAAGTCTGTATCACTGAATCTCCTGTGATGACTTGCTCTAATTTAAACCCAGGATATTTAACCTGAGCTCTGAGTCCACTCTCAGGTCTGGAAGGGGTTTTTTGTGAGAGTGGACTGTTCCAGGGTGATTCATCCCTCTGCCTTCCTATCACTGTGAGCACCCTGAGGTCACTGCTGCTGTTTGAGTCATGGGCATGTGTGATGGAGAAGTGTTCTTATCATCCCCCTGCACCAGGGAATTGTTAACTTGGAGATTGAGAGTTTTCTTCTGTTGAGGAGCAGCCTCAGGTCAGCTTTGTCACCTGTGTGAATATTTCACTCATTCCCAAGCAGTGACCTAAGAGATCCAAGTTTCACAACTTCAGCCCTCACCAGCTGGTGTTGAAGGTGGAGAAAAGGCATTGTCACAGAGGAAGAGACTTTTCAGATTCATCTTTAACCTTGTGCTCCTGCCTGCCAGGGGATGAGATCACTGGGAACCTTCCAGGCCTTAGTACCTTTGTGTTAAAAGTTATCTGACACTTGTGAAAGGTGTGTTGACTCCCTTTCCTGGCACCACAGTGGCCTTTAAAAGGTGGGATTAGATTTGACCAGCCTTGTGAAAGTTTTTGTTTCCTTCTCCTCAGAAAAAAAAAAGAGGAAAGAAATTCCCTTGTTAAGTTTAATAATGGTTGGGTGGTAACTCTTGGCAGCCAAATTTCCATCAATTCCCTGCAACCAGCAGCTCAGAAGTATTCTGATTTAATTTCCCAATCTCTTCCAAATTTCCAAAGTCCTTGAATTTCCTGTGGGCATTTCCTGTTGAACTGATATACACAAGAAAATAATTTCCTAAATTTGCAAAGAGTTCCTGAAACTCACTGAGCTCAGCCCCCTTTTGATCCCAAACCTAATCATCAAGGAATGTCTTACGTTAAGCGTTCCCCCACCCACCTCCTCACAGCCCTCAGAGGGAGGCAGCCCTTTTTGCCTTGAGTTTGTGCAAGTTTTGGTCTTCCTGGAATCTGTCTGTCTGCTTGGCTGCTTATCAATGAGCTTGACTCAGCTGTGCTGGGGCTCTGCCTTGCTGTGTCCTCCCTGGACTTGGAAGTTTTCCCCTTTGTCTTGGTCTCCTGCTCGTGTTTGGTGCTATCTTTTCATCACAGCTGATTTCCTTGTTGTTTACCCTTGGAACCAATCTAGACTACACAGAGTTTTCTCAGTGGATGAAAGGTCTGTGAAGTTAACTGAGTTGCCCCTGAGCTCTTTAGAAACACTCAGAGCAGCTGGATTTACTGGTCTAGAATGGCTTTGAAGCCCGTGAGCTGCCTGGACAATAGGCTGAAGGTGCAGATGTCCATATTTAACACCTTATCATGTACCCCTCCACAGCACCAGCAGGAGATAAAATCCCCCTTGTAGGGATATGCAGTGATGCCCATCCCAGGCACTCCCTCCTCCATAAATGCTGTGCATCCCTGCACGTGTCCTGCCTGAAAGGGAAAGGGTTTTTGGGGAGAGTGGAGGGGCATAAGGCACGTGATGCCCCTGGGTGTTTATCTGGAATAACTCAGCTGTCACCGAGCCCTGCTCATAGCTGGGTCACAGATGTAAAACTGATGCTAACTGGTGTCTCCATGTGTCTTAAGTAATTCCCTGATGCTCTCCAGCTTCCTCCTGATGCAGTTTGGTGGGTAGAGAAAGGATAATTTATCCCTCAGTTGTGACTGTGATGCAGGAGATGTGATCACTACAAAATGACTCACTTGTTCCCCAGGGTTTGAACTGATTTCCAGGGGATGAGGAAGGAGCCCCAGTTCCTATTGCTCCAGGAGCTATGGATCATCCTTGCTCTCTCCTTTCTCCAAGGAGATGTGTGGTCCCTGCCTGGAGGTGGGACTCAAGACCAGCTGATCAATCCTCCAATCCAGGACAGCCTGGATGTGCAGTTAAGGTGTCCCAGAGCACGAGCCCCTTTTCCCCTGAGCACTGCCAAGTCTGGCTCTGTGTGCTCCCCTAAAATCCCTGTTTGTGCCTTTTGTGCCCATGGGACATTTTCACAGTTACTGCAACAAGGAGAAATGTCTTACTCTTGCAATGGGCACCTTCTGGGCTCCACAAGGGCTCCCTCTGTGCACTGAGGCTGAGCCAGGTGGTCTGCTTTGTGCTGTGACATAACTAGAGACACATTCTCTTCCAGGCTGAAGTTCATTTTTGGCCCATCTGCAGTCCCAGCTCTGGATTTGGTGGATCAGCGTTCTGTCACCCGAGTCACTGCCCCCAGTGGAAGGACTCTGTACCAGGTACATGCTCCTCTTTGCTCTTGCTTTCTGATGGTTTCCAGCTGGCATTTGAGCCAGTGTTTTCCTGACTTGGAGCAAATGGATGAACACAGAGAGAGCACCAGTGTTTTACAAACTCCTGAAGTGACACTGGAGAGCAGCAGCCACGGGCTGGAATTAAAGCAGCATGGTTCAGTACCATTTTCTTTGTGGCTCCCAGCCAGCCAGAGACAATTTATGTGTTTGTGGGCATCACAGTCAGGAGGAAGTTTTCCAGGGACTGCTAATTTTGCTTTATTACCCTCATCCTTTCCAGCAGAGGAAGCTCTTCCTCTTGACCAGTTGTACACAGCTCGGTGTTATCTGCCATCACTGCGTTTCTTTCCCCTCTTGACCCCTGCTTGGCAGGGAATCTTTGCTGCCTGGGAGGAAGCAATGCAGGCCAAACCCATGGGTTTCATTCTGGTTCAGTGTAGCCAAGTCTGTGGATCACAGAAATGTCTCCTTGAAATGGCATTTTGGGGAGAAGAGCTCAGCTCAGCCGTAAGATCAATTACAGCACAGGAGTGAGGAACAAGAGGAACATTTCTCTGCAAAGGACCTTCTCTCCTCCCCTGGAGGTGCTTTGGGGTCGTGTAGGGTGAGAGCAGAGCTGTGAAGTCAGGCCTGGCTAATGGCACAAACCCTTCTCACGTGTTCAGAGCTTTCACATGGAGCCTTTATCACTTCTGGGGCCATGGAGAGGACACGGGCCCCTCCAGAGGGACATGAATCATAACCAGGGCTCGAGAACACAGCCTTGGATTCCAGCTGAGGGATTGCCTGTGGATGTTTGGTAGAGCCTAGGAAGCTTCCAGCACCCTTAGACAGCTGATTAATTGAATGCTCAAAGGCTTTCCCTTTTTTCCTGTTGCTTGTCAGAAAATGCCACTGGGCAGAGAATGGTCACACTCTCCTTGCAGAGCTTTGTCAGGCCCTGCAGGCCGAGGCAGAGCTTTGCTGGGCATCAATTAATATCTGCTGATGTTAATGATGGGCTCCATTGGTGCACACTGAAAAGGAACAAGTGTCAGAACTGCTCTCCTGCCTCTGCAGGGAGAGGGAGTCTCGAGTTTCCCTGTGGAGAAAGAACCCCTGGACAGGAGTTAATGCAGGACAAACCTACAGGAAGCAGGTTCCTGTGTGCCTCCAGCTGCATTCCTCTTCAGTGGAGCTGGATTGCTGATTAAGGCCACACTGATGAGTTCATTAACAGAGGAATCTGAAGAGATAATTGTCTCCGGGGCTGTGAGGTTGGTGCCATTGTGAAATTCTTCCTCATCACAGCTGTCTGAGATGCAGGAACAAAGAGCAGAGTCTCCCCTGAGGCTGCTGCCTGGAGCAGTGACATGAACATGATCTGGGGTCCTAGAAACCAAACCCTTGGGTGGGACAGTGCGCTGGAATCCTGGCTCTTCATCCCTGTGTGGTGTGGGAATGTGTGGAAATGTCCCCCAGCTGAGTGCTCCTGGGGAGAGGGGCATCCATGGCTGCCTGGACACTGCACAATCATCCCTGGTAATTATCCCCCACAAAGTCAGCCCTGCCATTTGCACCCAGATGTGGTTGAGCTGGAATGTGAAGTGGTGCTTCCACTTGCAGCTGGGTCTGGAGAACTCTTTGAGGCCATGAGGTTGGTTCTGTTGTGAAACTCCTTTGGGTCATTACAGCCAAATCTGAGCTGTTGATAATTCCCTATCACCCAGCACATCTTAGGTCCTGCTCCAGGGGAGGAAGGCTCTGCTCAGACAGGCCCTGTAGTGTAGGCAGCTCTTGCCCTCAGGAGCTGAGATGGGAGAAGAAAGAGCCCTCAGTCAAATGAAAGCTGGGATTTGTCTCTCAGTGCCTGGGCATTAATGCCCTTGCTGTTTAACAGGGGAGCAGCACTGATGGTGTCCAAGGGCTGGGTGCCTCAGAGCTGCAGTCATCCCAGGAGAGCTTGGACAATGCCTGCCATGCTGAGGGCAGGGATAAATGTTACCTGCTGCAGGGCTGGTGGATCTGGCTGATGGGGGAGCTGTGCTGGATGTGGCAGAAGCATTTGGGGCACCCTTTAGCTCTGCCCAAGTGGCAGAACTGCTGAGCTGTGGAGTGGAGCAGGGCAGAGTGAAGCAGTGCTTTAGCCCTGCCAGCTGGCACTGCTCACATCCTGCACTTTTACTGGGTTCTTCTTTTTTATTATGTCTTTTTTCATTCATTTCCTAGAACTGTGTGGCACATGCCCCACAGTGAAGGGTTTGAGCAGCAGGCCCTGGCACAGGCTGTGGTGCTGCCTGTCTGTCCTGTGCCCCCACACCCTGGCAGGGACACCTCCAGGGGGATCTTTTCCTCACTGAGCAGCCAGCAAGTGCCCAGGGATGAGGACAGCAGGAGGAAATCTCACCTCAGGGCCAGGAGAGCACCACAGTGCCTGGCTGGGCTGCAGCTGGCCAGGAACAGAGGCACCTTTTTCTCCCAGTCTTTGGATTTTAGATTTTGCCTTATTAGGCAGAGGCTGTGTTCTTGCCATCCAGGTCAGGATGGGGGAACGCTGAGCTCAGCCCAAATCTGGCAGTGTCTGTCTGTGGCTTCCCCCCCTCCTCAAAGGAAAACACTTCTGAAGGAAAGGCACCATCAGAATACTTCATCTTGGAAAAAACAATCAAAGGGGCTAGAGGAAAACAAACTTATCACAAGTGAAACAAACTCAGCCTGCAGTGAGAGGAGGACCCAGGGGAAAGGCCAGACTGAAAAAAAAAAAAGGTTTAGCCTGAAATGGGAATGTGAGGCTTGTGTCCTGGGTCTGCTGGGAGTGAGGGACTTTGAGAGCCCAAACTTCTGGTTGTTCCCTGTTGGGCAAAGGGTGCAGGAAGAGCTCCAGGGAGCAGGAGAGGGGTCCCCTTGGAAGTGCAGCTCTGGACCATGAGGGACAAGGCCCCTCTGGAGGGGCTTGGAATGTCAGGGATGTCCTGGAGGGGAGCAGCACTCTGCAGAGCTGCACTGCCTTTTCACTTCCTGTGATTAGCTTTGGATTTAGTGTGTGTGCCACAAACCCAGCCAGAGCCTAAAGCCTGGGGTGGCAGAGGGCTGTGATGTGCCCAGAGCCCTGGGGCCTGGGCAAGTGTGTTCTGCCCCTGCAGACCCTTCCCTTGCCGTGGGTTGGCATCTTAAAGTAGTTTCCTAAAAGCTGTTTTCCAGTCTTGAAGAAGCCAAAAGAGAAATAATAATCCATAGGTTGGCTTTCCTGTATCCTGCAGTCAGCTCCAGCAGCACACAGAGTGCTCCATGCTGGAAACAAATGCTTCCCTCACCTGTTTGCTGCACCCCACAGCCCTGGTGCAGCCTCAGCACCAGCCTTGCAGGGAACAGCATGTGGGAAAAGCAGGCAGTGCTGTTCCCAAAGCAGAGATGGAGCAGGGAGGCTTCTCTGGAGACTTCAGCTTTGTTTATTCAGGCAGATCTGGATTCCAGTAGCTGCAGCTGGTTTTGGGAGCAGAACAGCCCTCAGTGGTTGGGAAAGGAGAGGCCTCCCTGTAAGTGCTCAGGGAAACCTGAGGAGCTTCAAGCTTGGGTGGGTCCCTGCAGTGTTTGGGGTCACTTCTGCACTGTGACACCTCCCCCTCGCTGCTGGGTCAGTGCAGACCCAGCCTGAGTCAGAGAAATTAAAGTGAACCCGGCCTCTGACTCCTCATCTGCCTCTGTTTCAGGTTCTGGGAAGCTCAGGCAAACTCTACACCTGCTACAGCTCCTGCCACTTCTGCACCTGCCCTGCCTTTGAGTTCTCTGTGTTGCAGAAGAGCGAGAGCCTTCTGGTGAGTTCTGTGCCTCATCCCCTGGGGCAGAGATGGGGGACAAAGCTCTGCCCTGCTCCTTGAACCTGAAATTTCCAAACAAATGAATGTGGAGTTGGCCATGCAGGCTGAGCCTGACCCACTGTGCCATGAGCTCCAGGTTTTGGGTGCAGCCAGGGCTGGGGAGGGCTTTTGGTGGTCTGCAGTGGGGGGGAGGGTGTCAGGAGCCAGGATCTGTGTGCCAGATCCCTGGATTGCATTGTCCTGGTGGCAGAACTGGGCCAGGGCTTGGTGTGCCAAGAGGGAACCACGTTCCTGGGAGGGCTGAGCACTTCATTAAACACATTTTGGGCAGGGTGGATTCCTGGTCCAGACAGAGCCTTGCATTCCTGCTATGCTCCTGCTGTTAACTTTGCAGTGCAAACACATCCTGGCTGTCTACCTCAGCCAGGCCATGGGAGCCTGCCAGGAACTGGCTGTGTCTGAGGAGCAGCTCACAAACATCCTCCTGGCTGAGGAAGAGGATGAAGGATGAAGGATTTGGATCACTCCTGGCTGTGTAGCTGGCACTTTTACTATCTACAAGGCTGTCAAATGCTCGTTGTGGCTCGCAGGTTTCTTCCTGTGCTGCAGCCAAGTGTGACATTAATTAGCAGCCTGGCACTGGTAAATTAATTAATTAAGCCTGTGTTGACTTCAGTTTCATTTATTTATTCTGTTTTTGGGATTTCTGAAGATGTTTGAACTAAGCTGTAATAACTGTGATGTGGGGATGCAGAAAGAGCTTCTGTGGCTCCTTGCAGGTGGCAGCTCAGAGCAATTTCTGATCCATCAGTGTCAGCAGCCTGAGACTGCTCACAGCTCTGTGCTCCCACTGGAGCAGGACCTTTGGACCTTTAAATTGACCATTTTCAGGCACCCTGAGCACCTCAAGGCTGTTTCCCTGTGCACTCAGCAGCCCTGAGCTGGAACCAGCTCCTTCCAGCTGGGATTCCCTGTTCTCCCTAAATACAGTGTGGCCTCTCGTGCTGCACCACAGGAACACATCAACCACGAGAAACAAGGGGGCACAGGCTGAGCCAGGTGGGGTGGGGGTAGATGAAGCATTCTGTGTGTAAATAACAGTTACTGCAAATACAAAATCTGAGCAGCACCAGCAGAACACATCCACCCCTGTCCATGAGAGCAGTGAGCAGTGACAGCTGAATGGCCACAGCTGCACTCGCTGCACAAGGTCCCTCTGCTCTTTTTGCTTCACATTTTTATAGAAACCTTCAGAACTTTTTATTGGGGGGGGGGGCAAGGGTGTGGCCCTGG
>VXAC01000666.1:734018-747875 GCA_013399225.1 Rhipidura dahli | reverse complement strand
GGGGGGGCAAGGGTGGTGTCCTGGTTTTATTTTGTCTTGAAATATCTTTGGCTCAGATCCACAAAGGCACCTCCTGTGCCCAGTGACTGTGACCTGGGCCAGGGTTAGTTCCTGACAGCCCCGTGGCACGGCTGGACTGAGGATGCCCCACATCCATCTGCAGGAATCCTGCCTCATGAGAGGCATGGGAAGGGAGCAGTGGTGGATGCTGAGCTGCACTGGAAGCTCTCACATGTGGACAAATGTCCTGGGACCTTCTCTCTTGGTGTTACAGCACTGAGAGTTTCCACTCTGTTGCTGCTGTGAGAGTTTGGGTCGTTTGCAGCCAGCCAAAGGGAGAGATTACATCCTTTGTTGTGAGGATAAACGTGGCTTGCAACCACTTGGCAACACTGCCAGAGCTGCAGGTGAAACCCTGACATGATTAACGGGAGGAACAGGGCCAAAGATAACACAGGAGGGAAGGAATGAACGGGGGAGAGAGTCAGGCCCTGCCCAAATGGCAGGAGGTGGCTCCCTGTGTCAGCTGGACCCCGACCAAGGCAGATGCAGCAAAGCTGAATGGGGCTGTTAAAGGAAAAGCACTTGGGACAGTGACTGGAACTGCTCAGAGCTGTGCTGGAAATGCCCATCTCTGAGACACTGAGCTGTAGCTAAATTTGGACGTTGCATAAACACCTACAAACCCGTTCAGAGCTCACTGGTGAGTCCACCCAGGTCTGGGGCTGAGCTGCTACCATGAAATCCAGTACTCCCAGGGAACCATGCCCTGTACATGGTGGGCCCAGAGTCATTCCTGCAGCTGCTGCCTGCAGCTCTTGCCAGCTGGCAGGGGAGATGCTGCAGGAACAAGGTATCTTCAGCTTTTCAACTGATTTTACAGCGTATTTGTCATTATATGTGCCAGAGAAATGAAGCTTTTGGGGTCTTGTATTACCCCCCTTGTAGTGCAACACTTTAAAAAAAAATATAAAGTTGATTTCTCTGTGATTCAAGTACAATTTTTCAGGGATAAAAATATAAAAATTACTATTAGGGTAAAAAAAAAAAAAAAAAAAAAGCATTCACAGCTTCTGGGGGTTACAGGGCTGCAGGGGAGCCCCAGCCAGACCAAACTTTAGGAATCAGGTGAGCTGCAACATCCAGCTCTCACAGCTGAAACCTGCACTTCTGGAAGCTCTGCAAGGCTGGCAAGTTTTGACCTGGGAGCAAAAACCTCATTGTAGAGCTCGTGTCCCCAAGGCAGAGTGACACTGGCCTTGGTGGCTCTGGTTCAGATGAGCCAAGACCACTGGGGCACTTCTGCCTTCTGCATTTGGACAGCTGGAAACATCTGGAAGCAAACCTGGAGCACTGGGCTGCACAGTGCTGTGGACTGAAGTGATTTAAAGGCACTAAAACCTCTGCTCTAAAACCTTGGTCAAGTCTTTTCTCAAATCTTTCAGTGAGTGGGGTTTCCATGCTGGGCTGGCCAGTTCTGACCTGGTTTTGCCATCCACAGAGTCCCTCCCCTCAGTGCCTGGAACACAGATTCAGTTTCACACCAGCAACTGGGCTAAGTAAGACTTTTTCCCATCGGAGAATACAAGCTGCATCAAACAATTGATGGAATAATCAGGGCATCACCAAAGCACTGTCAAGTATGGACTTAGAGAACAACTCAGAAATCAGACACAAAATTATTACTCCTAAATGAATCAAAATATTAAAAAATAATAATTATAATAATAATAATAATTAAAATAAAGATCCTATGACTTGACATGAGCAGCACAATTGGGGAAACACCCCCGCCCCCAGCAGGTGAGTCTTCCCCAGTCAGTGTCCCACCTGGAAAGGAAACACCTGGAGAGGAAACACAGACAGGATCCCAGCTCTCACACCCCCTGGGGCTACGGAGCTGCACTCAGTGTCCCCGCTCAGGTCACTCCTCCACGAGGCACTACGTTAATTACAAAAATAAAAATAAAAACACAGCTGCACGAGTGCATAGTGGTCATCTCTGAGCGCTCCTGGGAGCTCACTGGGGCTGCTCACACGGGGCAGGGCAGCGCCAGGAACGGGCTGGACATCCAGGGGCAGGAGGGGCAGGGTCATACGGTCACCGAGGCCGTGGGGGAGCTGATGTTGATGACAGTCAGGTGCTGGTTGTTGTCAGAGGGGCACTTGGGGAGCTCGTCGGCCTTGCAGAGGATCTTGGAGAGGATCTTGCGGAAGGTGCAGCGGAAATCGCGGATCCTGTAGGCGTAGATGATGGGGTTGATGACGGAGTTGGCGTGGGACAGGATGATGGCCATGTACATCACCCACTCGGGCTTGGACCTGGACACGTCCTCGTGGAAGTGCGTGATGCAGTTCAGGATGTGCAGGGGCAGCCAGCAGAAGGCAAAAAGCCCCACGATGATGGCCAGAGACTTGGCTGCGTGGACCTCCTTCTGCAGGGTGGTCCTGGAGTTGCCCATCAGCTCCATCTGGTGCAGCTGCTTGCAGGCCACCATGAATATCTTGATGTAGATCCCCAGCATGATGACGAGCGGGAGCAGCACGCAGCCGAAGAAGTTGAAGTAGACCATGTAGCTCATGGTCACCACGTTCTCGAAGAGGCAGGAGATGAAGCAGCCCCGGAGCTCTGTGCCAGGCTCAGCCCCTGTCTCGTTGGTGCTGTTGGGGCAGCCACTCATGGCTTTATTCCAGCCCATCAGTGGGGTCAGTCCAATGCCAAAGGACAGCAGCCACAGCACGGCGATGAGTCCCCTCGCCCTCTTGCCGGTCACCAGGCTGTTGTACCTGCAAAAGCACAATAAATGTTCTAGAAATGAGCACTGCTGGCTTCCCTGCAGTTAAAGCCATCCGTGGTTTGGTGAATGAGACAAAAGCCACACCCACACCCACGCGGGGGCCTCCCCTCTGTGATCACCCGAGGGGGAAAACTCTCACCTGTGCTCTCCACCCACACAAGGTGATTTGGGGAGGTGACTCATTTACTATTCCTGAGAGGCGCCAGGCACTGCCCCAGCCCGCAAACCCCCTGTGAGGCGAGGGAAAGGACTTGGAGGCTTAAAAAAGGCTCCACCACTGCGTGATCCTAAACCACCAAGTGCCGGGAGGGCACGGACAGGGAGGGTCCCTCTGTGCCTGATGCTCTCTCTGGCTCTGCTGGGCACGCTGGGGCAGCTGCTGGGCCGATTCCTGGGCTGACCCTGTCCAGCTGGGGCAGTGCTGGTGCTCAGTTCTACACTGCAGTCCCACGTGGGTTGTGGAGAAGCTCTTCTGTGGCCCAGGGACAAGTTGGTGCAGTGCTGAGCCTGGTGCTGCCCCACACCTTCCTCACCCCATGGACTGAGTCCCTTCACAGCCCCTCCAGCCCTCAGATGCTCAGAGACACCAACAGAGCTGGAACCCAAAGCAGCAAGAGCCAAAATTCTGGTTTGGGTGCAACTCAAGCCAAAGCATCAGTGGGATCCCTGTCTGGAGATAGACAGCATGAGAAACCCACTCCTGTCCTGTGCACAGCCAGGCAGAGTCTGCTGGCTGACACACATCCCCCCTTCCCACACCCTTCTCTCAGTGCTTGTTTACTCTGGCTTGGCTGCCCTGCTCCTCCTTTCCTAAGAACGTTTGTTCTGATTCTCTTCCGGCCCGTGAGGCAGGGGAGGGTTTTATTCCCACAGAAGTGCAGCTGTGCCTGCGAATCACTGCACTGCCTCCGTGTGAGCTGAGCCTCCTGCTCCTCCTGCCAGGACAGGAGGGGACAGTGGGGGTCTGCCAGCACCAACTGGGGGGCAAAGAGGGGCTGGGGGAGCCCTTGACTCCTTTTTCAGGCACGGCCAGGACTGGCTGGGAGGCTGCAGGAGCAGCAGCCACATTTGGGCACTGCTGAACTGGGCACAGCCCATGGGTTGATGTCTGAAAGGTAGATCCAGCCACTGAGGGGCTTTTCCTGCATTATTCTCCCATTACTACAAAGTTTCACTGCTTCAGAAGATGAGAAGTTTTTAAACAAGGCATCAGTGAGGCCAAGCTTGTTGCTTTTGAGACCCTGCATTAAGTTTTCAGAAGCTGGAGTTGGTCTGGGCTTGTGGGACCTGAAATCATTGAGATTTGAGCAAATTGACAGAAATTCAATCTCTTGGCAAAATCTGAGTCTTGAGCCACAGCACAGGCCAAGCTCAGTCAGTGCTGCAGAGGCACCAGGAGCTGCTGCTTTCCCTCAGCTCTGCACCTGGAAAGGGAAAACTGCAGCTCCGTGGCTCCTGCTTGCCCTGCTTAGAGGATCTCTCCAGGTGCTCCATCCCAAAAACTACCACGGTGAGACTGGAAAAGCCAAAGGGCCCATTGTTCAGAAACAGAAACTGAAGGAGAGGAGGGTTCTGTGTGCTCAGGAGCAGGAGGAGCTGCCGTGGCCGTGCTGAGGTCCCAGGCTGGTGACATTCGGTGCTGCCTCTTACTGAAAACATTTAACCCCAAATAAGTCTTTTTCCATCTGCTCTTCTCCTGAACTCTTCTGCAAAAATAAGGCTTGGCTTGAAGGTTTACAAGACCAGTCAAGAAGCCACTTGATGTTCCAGCAGCTGTACTGGTGGCCTGTTTATTTTAGAGCTGCTGGCTCTTCCCAGCGCTCCCAGCGGAGCTGCAGCCGGGATCGTGGCACGTGCATTTTTACATCGTCTGAGAGGAGATGTAAAAACATCCTGGGCTCCCAGTCTGCAACAGCCAGAGCTGAGCAATGCAGAGGGCTGGAGAGTTGGGATGACTGTTCACCAACTGCCCTGCTCAGATCAGCTCTTTATTTGCCCAGAATTTGCATTGCAAATCCCTCCCACCCTCTCTCCGCCTGGCTGGTGGCAGGTGCTGATGATGGTCATTGCTGTGGCCAGCCAGAAGAGCCCAGGGTGAAATTTGGAATAGCCTGATGTCCTAGAATTGTTCATCAATTACCTTTTTATTACCTTAATACACTTATTTGGTGGGACACTGCCTGTATTGCCTTTAAGTGAACACAAGTTGAGCACATGCTTTAAAACAGAAATGAATGTCACCCGATGCAGCTATGAAAGCCTCACAAACTCTTCCTGAGGTTCTGTAGAACAGGGTCAGACAGTGAAGAACTGACAGATTTTCACAGCTCAGACTTCTCCAGCAAACCCCCTCCTTCATTCTTTTTTAGGTTTAATATTATTAGGCAAAAAAACCCAACCCTATTAAAATAAATTTACTCACCTAAGTCTTCTCAACTAATGTATAACAAATATTGAATCACCTCTACACTTCTGCCCGGAGGCATCAAATGTTGCTTTAATGTAAATAACAGCTGAATATTTTAAAATGATTTATTGGGATTAAATAACCTGGCAATGCATTAGTTCCTTTGACACTGCCAGCCAAGGTCTCTTGACTGGTGCAATCACCACAGAGGCTTTTAATTATCCCAGCTCCCACCCCGTGCCCCCCCAATGGACAGGTGGGAGCCCCGATGCCACCACGGGGTGAGTCAGGTTCCTGTCTGATGGACAGAGCTGGGCTCTGGTCATGGATGCCACGGGCACTGCAGGAGGACAAGGGGGAGCTCAGCTGCTTTTGCGGCGTCACCCTGGGCAGCTGGGGCTGTCCCCGCTGTGTTCCCACCCAAACTGACCACAAAGGCTCCAGCCGGGGCTCCACTGGGGCTGCACGAGGTGTCCCCTGTTCCTGGTGGTCTTCCCACAGCAGGCACCCCCCTCCAGACCCCAGAGTTTTCCTGGGAGAGCATCCCAGCACACTCCAGCTCTGCCAGGGAGGCTCACTGTGTTCCCCAGGCAGGAGGGTGTGCTCGGGGTTGGGGCTTTCTGCATTTCTGCTGCCATTTCCTGGGGCTGGGAAGCAGCCAAGTGGCCCAGGCTGGTGCTGGGCACAGCTGGCACAGAGCAGAGCCCAGCCTGTCCCAGGCAGGAGTTTGGCTCCCAAAGGCAGGAACTGAGTCATGTCCTGCATGTCCCTGGCATCTGCCAGCAGCCCCTGCCGGACCCCAGTGAGGTCCCCCCAGCCCTGCTGCCCCTGAGCTCTGCCGAGCTTGGAAAGCACAGCAGGAGAAACTCGGCCTTTGGGGTGATGGACTTGGGGCAGAAACAGCAGCAGCCTGGAGGAAACACTCTGGAATGGGGCTGTTATTGCCACGTTATTCATCTCAGAGAGCAGGAATGGGGGAGAATCTTCCTGTCCCCAGGCAGCCCAGCAGGATGGACACGTCAAAGCCACGAGGTGCCACTCAGCCTGTCCATCCCCCTCCCTGTGCCAGGGCAGAGGCTGCTCAAGGACTTTGGGTTCTCCCACTGCCTCCAGAGCAGGAGCAGCCTCTGATGAAAAATTTCAGAGATTAAACTTTAAACTCACACCTGGCTTGTGCTGAGAGAGCCTGGGACTGGTGCTCCCTCCCCACTGTGCCAATGCCCAGGCTGCACTGTGCAGGGAGAGGAGCAGATGGAGTTTGCAGAACTCAGACCAGGCAGGTGCTGTGGTACAAACAAGCAGCGACAATTTATGTATTTCTATTTTAAATGTGAAGGGAAACACACAGAAACCTCCATTCACGAGGGGTGAGAGCAGCTCGGCTGCCAAGCATTGTGTCCTTGTCACCTCCTCACAGCTGTGCTTCGCATCTCACTCTTTTTTTATAATTTTTTTTTTAGCTATAACAAAATAAAGCACCGTTGCTGCCTCTGTGCTCCATGCACAACCACGGAACGGAGATCACACACCAGCTGAAATATTCTGGCAGGACATTTTAAATGAATCATAAATTGCACCTTAGAGAGGAGCGGGGGGAAAAAAAAAACAAATAAAAAGCTGCGCCAGGAAGGAGTTGGCGGCCGGAGATCTGATCAGTGGTAACGCTATCAGCCGGGGAAGCGAGACATCTGCGAGTGTCGCTGTCCCGGGCAGACAAATCACTTCCTCCCGCATCTGTCCCCATTGTGAGCGGGGACAGCAGCAGCGCTCCCGGCCTTCCTCTGGGCGGGCACCGTCACCGTGTCCCTGTCACCCCGCCAGCCCCGGCTCAGGTGAGCTCCCGGGTCAGGAGGCAGGAAAAACACACAAAACCCGGCTGGGCTTCACACCCAGCACTGGGGATGCCTCTCTCCCTTTCCCTGGGTCCCAGGCTGGACTCCAGCAGCCCCCGACATCCCAACAGCAGCAGCTGCCCCAAAACGTCCCTGTGCCGGCAGGAGGATGTGATACCGGGGTGATACCGCTGTGATACCGGGGTGATAGCGGGGTGATAGCGGGGTGATACCGGGGTGATTCTCGTGCTTTGTGCCCCGGGATGTGTTTCTGTGTTCTCCCCTCCTTAAGTCAGCACCGCCCGGCTCCGGCTCTGCAGCCCGGCGTTATCAGCCTGCCGGCGTTATCAGCCTGCCGGGGCCTGGGGCTGGGGGTTTTTGTCATTCCCAACCTCGCCGAGGGTCAGGCCTCGCTGTGCAGCACCAGGTGGCTGAGTTAAAGGCGCCTGGCAGAGGTGAGATAGGGACTGGGATTCAGAGGCAGCTGTTCGGGTGTGATCCCAGCGCTGACCGCTGCCCCTCCCTGTGCCCTGCTCACGGCGATAACAGATAAGGGTGGGAGATGGCACACCTCTGCTGGATGCCTCTTTCCGCAGTGAAAGAGCTGCTGAATCCCTTCCCAAAGCTTCCAAACCGCTGCCTTCCACCCCCCAGCCCCACCGAGCTGCTGCTCCCCTGCCCTCCCTGCAGAGCCCGGACCGACCTCCCCAGGGCTGGGGAATCTGCCGGGGTCGGCACCGAGCCCACCTGAGCCTCGTCCCAGCCTATTCCAGCCGCTCCAGGAGCCCATCCCGTCCTCTCCTCCCTGCCTGGGCGCTGCCAGGCTGGGCAGAGCTCCCAGCCCTGTGCCAGCTGTGCCACTGCAGCACAAGGGGCACATCCATGGAAGGTTTGAGCAGTGGGAAGGGGGGACGTGGCCAAGAGCTGCTCCCACAGCTCCTGCAGGGCCCGTGCTCTGTCCCTTGTCCCCAGTGGGTCCAGCAGCTCTGGTCACAGTGTCACCAGTGCCCACACGGCCCTGAAGGGACATGCACACAGGGACACATCCCCAGGGATGCACTCCCAGGTTATTTGTGGCTCATGCCCTGGCCTGATGTCATCCATTGGATTAGGAGTTAATCCTCCCTTTGGATTGCACAAATTCCCTAAAACCAGTCCCTTCTCCAGGGGCGGAGACAGGGCTGACACATCTGTAGGCACAGCTGGAGTCACTAATTCCTGGCATCTTTCTGATCAAGTACAGTAAGAGGAGTCCCCAAACCCTGGGGTGGTCACTGCCTGAGGCAGCCCAGGGCTGGGGCAGAACATTCCTCAAAGACTCAGTTTTGTGGTCTGTGCTCACTGCTCTGACAAACAGCAAATTCATAAAAATCCCAAGCAGCAGCTCCATAATTAACAAAGCAAAAACTTGAAGCTTTAGAACAGTTTCTGCCAAAACATTTTGGGTTTGTGTATTTTTTGCAGGGAGAGGTCAAAAGATCTTCTGGAGCAAAATTCTGCTGGATTTCAAAAGCCACTTTCTTTTTTAAAAGCTCAACATTAACCTGTATTTTTACAGATTGAGCTGGCCAAAATGGAAAAAACCTCCTAAAATCCAATCTAGATCTGGGTTCTGGCTCAGCCTAGAGATCAGTGCCCTCAGCCAGCAGCCTGGAACCAACCCTGACATCCCTGAAGCTCCCTGGCATCCCTGCTGGCCCCCAGCTCTGCAGGAGGGCAGAGGTCCCAAAGACAATTCCTCTTCCTGTCAGGAGATTTGGTTTTTTGGGGAGGGAAGTGGCCTCGGAGGTGCAGGAATGATACAACAATCTGGGACAT
This sequence comes from Rhipidura dahli, assembly GCA_013399225.1. Lineage (NCBI taxonomy): Eukaryota > Metazoa > Chordata > Aves > Passeriformes > Rhipiduridae > Rhipidura > Rhipidura dahli. The sequence goes on along the minus strand of VXAC01000666.1, from coordinate 739,020 downwards.
GCATTTTAAGGAAACCAGGCTGCTCCCAGCTAAAAATAGCTGCCATTTCCCCTCTGTACTTTATTGCCACGAGGGCACGTGTGATTATTCCTGATTTTATTGTTGTGTTGTGGCTGCATCCAAAGGCTGGAACGAGTGGCAGCCCTGGGAGAGCCTCCCCACATCCCCTGAGCCCAGCTTGGCTGACACCAACTTCCCTAAAGATGTGACAGCTCCACTGCTCAAGCCAACAGCCCGGCCCTCCTGCCCTCGCTGGGTTTCTGGCATTTTGAGTTTATAATCAGTGATAACCAAGGCCAGGCACAGCATCCTGAGGGATGGGGAGGCTCTGGGAGCAGGAATCAGGAATCAGGGAGGGGGCACGGCACGAGAGGCACACGGGAGCAGCAGAACCCAGGCAGGGCAAGGACTAAAGGAAATGAGGCAAGGACACGAGGAGGAGGAAGAGCAGCTGCTGGTGGCACACACAGAGCCAGGTGAACATCAAAAGATTTACTCTGCTCCCCAGTGGCTCCAGCCCTCCCACTTGGCATCAAACCCCACCACAAGGTGGGAGCTGAAGGGGATCTGGGAACAAATCCGTGCTGGGGAACACAGAGGGGGCCCCTCCTCTGCATCAGCCAAGCCACCTCTGGGAAGGATGAGGGAAAAGCAGCAACAATCCAAATTTAATCTGTCCCACGAGGACGGCAGGAAGGAGCTGCACTGCTGCCTGGGAGCAGAGGGAGGTCAGGGCAGCACCATTAACAGATGCTGAACCCACTGACAGATTGTGAACCCACAGGAGGATCCTCTGGCTGCAGGAGGGGCAGCAAGGGCTCAAAGATGTGCAAAAAGGGAGGGGATGGTACCCAAGGCTTCCCTGGAACATCAGTCCTGTTCTTCTGCTCGGGGTAAAGCTGAAGATGGGAGAGAACTAAACCCAGGGCAAGCAGCAGATCAGCTCAAATCCCAGGGAATCATTTTCCCTCGGCAGGTCCCAGCTTTGCCAGGCAGCAGCAGCAGCAGCACCTTCCCTACCCTGCAGGAGCTGCCAGTGCACAGGGGCACACACAGCCTGGGGCTGCTCAGTGTTTCTCTCTCCCTTTGCTCTCCAAACCCAGATCCTCTTCTCCCTCCCCAGTCCCTGACACGTTTGTTCCAGGCATCCATCTGTACCTACAGTCCTCCACCATGCCAAAGGATTTGGGTTAATGCAAATAAAAGGAAACTGTTTTATTCCACCTACAAATCTTCTCTGGCTCCCAGCTACAGGACTGTGGGGTGAAATCCAGCCCTGGAGGAAGCCAGAGAGCAAAAGCCTCTGTGCCAAGTGCTCTCTGCAGGATGGATTTGCTGCTGCTGCTGCTGAGAGATGCTCGATTCCCTGGCTTGGATATTGTGCTTGGAGGAAGTGCTGTGGGGGGGTCAGGCTGGCAGAGGAGAGCTGGGCTGGAGCTGTGTCCCTGGGCACAGGGATGGGCACACAGGGCTGCCAGTGGCCAGGAGGGTGAGGCAGGGACAGTGTCTGAGGACAAGGAGCTGCTGCATCCTGGTGATGGCCAAGGGAGAAGGGACCCAGGGAAGGGCTCGGAGCTGCAGCTGCACAGAATGGGCAGCGTGGGTGGGGGCTTCTCCACAAACAGTAAATTCATCAAAAACAAACAAGAAAGAATACAAGTTTCGAGGGACAGAAAGAATTCGTGGCTTCAGGTCAAATTCACCAAATATTTTTAGCCAGAAGAGGGAGGGTTCAAAACCACCATTTTTAAAATGAGATTTTTGCTCTGCAGTTCTCCAGATGAGAAGTTGTCAGTTCCTTCCCCAGCGAGGAGGCCTTGACCTCCAAGAGCAGCACAGCCGCATCGGAAGGGTTGGGCAACTCAACCCAAAATCTGCCAGGCTGGTCAGGATCACTTTGCTTCACTGAAACCTCCCAACATCGCCGTTCCAGTTTCACTGAAACAATTTTCCTCTTCCCCATGGGATTTTTCAGTTCAGCCACAGAGCTGAAAAATCCATTATTAGCCTGGCTGCAATGCAAAGTTCTGCTGTGCACCCCAGCCCACAGGCCTGCCCAGCCTCTCAAACAGCTCTGAAAGGGTATTAAATAATGTGGCACAGCCAGTCCTTAATGTCCCTGCCGAGCTTTCCACAGGGAGCTGATGGAGTGCTGGATGTGACAGGGACACTCATCTGCTCTGCAACAACCTCGTTATTTATTGTAATTGCTGCACAGGGCTGGGCACAAATCATTTTCTTAAACATTCAATACTCCATGGCCTGGTATCAGCCTCTGCACTGGCCTCAGAATGAGTGTTTTAACGAGGAAAGCTTTTCCTACAGTCTCCATTCCTAGAAACTGATGACCAGCTTCCCGTTCCCACAGCAGAACTCTGCTTCCAGAAACGACACGTGCTCCTGCCCAGAGCGGGGTGGGAGAAGTTCCTCCCCCTTCCCTGCCAGCAGCACTGGGGAGCACCCCAGGAGGAACGATGCTGATGAGAAAACTCTACCCAAGCCTTGCTGGGAAAGCCCTGCTGCAGTGGAGAAGTGTTTTGCCTGTGTAGATTTATAACCTCCTCTACCCTCCTTTTGCTCGTGGCTGTACAACTAAAAAAAGCCTTTCAGTGTCAGTCCCTAAATCTCCTGTCACCGGGGCAGTGGCCTGTCCATTGTCCTGCTCTCCTCACAGGGACACCCCCCTCCTCTGAAAAGAGTTTTTTACTTGCTGGTCCCTTCTGAGAGCAGTGGAATGGACCTCAATGCCAAGACGGAGTTTAATCCAAATTTCGCACTTCAGCCGGCCGAGGATGGGACTCCTTGGTCTCCATTTGTGTCCAGCCTGAAAGCGCTCCCAGGAATAAAGATGTTGGTGCAAATGGAATAAAAGATTTGGCGCGAGATGGGGTGAGGAAAGCGATGCTGGGAAAGAATCCCAAAGCAAGGCAAAACTGCCCTGGGATGAACTGCCCTGACGAGAGTCGAGCAAACCTGCTCGAGACCAGGATTGGGTGAAAAAAAGAGTGGAGGAAATAGCGGCAGTTTTGTCAGTTGGCAAAGCCACTTCCCTTCTGCAAGCGCAGGAACGATCCCCCCGAGCATTTCTGATCCTCTGCTTCCCCCCAGGTCCCAGCAGAGCAGAAACCCCTCACAACAGTTTCCTCAGCTGCAGAAAGTGCTTGTGGTACAAAAATAGAGTTATTGCCTGACAGCCTGTGGCCAAGGGTGTGATTAAACCGAAACGTATAAATCTGACCTGCTTCTGGAGCTGCGGCTGTGCCGCTGCCCCATCCCGAGAAAGCCCCAAGTGAAAGGATGGAAGAGGCACCAAAACATTTTCCGGAGCCAGGGTGGGTCTGTGAGCCCGGCTGGGTGGCTGGGAGGGTCAGAAACAGGGTCAGGGATGCTGGGAACAGCCTATCCCTGCCCCTGTCCCTGCCCCTGTCCCTGCCCCGCTTGCGCGACATCCCCCGGAATTTCCACGCGCCGAGCTGCGGTGACAGAGCCCCGCTTTTCCCCCTCTGCCCGATGACTAATTAATATTTGCTCAGCCTACGGGAGGTCTCCGATGCAAGGTGCCAGAACAGAGTGAAAGGGTTTTTTTTTTTTTTTTAAATAATCTTTTTAGGGCGACTTCATCGCTCGTGCGAGGGAGATGCCGGGGACGAGCAGAACCCAGAAAAGCCGCGGCTTTCCGGAGTTCAGCTGAGGTCCCTGCGCCGCATCTGCCCTGCTTCCCCACAGCCTCTGCTCCTGGCCAGTCCCTGGAGCTGTCCCGGGCTCCCGGGGGGGCTCCATCGATGTCTCATTCTCAGGGAAGGACAGCTGAGACACGGAGGCGACTGAGAGGAACAAACTCAGGTCGTTCATAATGCAAAGCCGGGGTCTGGCGCACTCCAACTTAAGGAAGCTGCTGCACCAGCTCATTACTGGTGTGCCTGTAACTTATATCCGTGCAGTTTTCCCCATTTTAATTCAACTCCCATGAATTAGAAGGAAATCATTTCATGTCTTGGATGCTGCACTTGGATGAGACTCTGAGATGTACATCTCTAAAATCTGATTTTTTTTTTCTGCTTCCCTCTTGTCCTTTCGCAGTAGGAATTAGCAAAGAGTGGCTGCCTCCTGTATTTAATTACCCGGGAGATTCATGGACACCACAATAAAGGGGCTGTATAAATACCGACACAGATGAGCCACAACCATCCCAAACACAGAATTACATCCCTGCACGGCCCCCCCGAGAATCCACTGACCCTCCCAAGGCAAACATCCTCAAGAAACTGAACTTCCAGGTGTATTTTGAAGCAAGAGGTGGGATACTCATCCCAGCCCTGCAGGGAGTGAATGCAAAACCTCTGTTATTTTCACCACCTGTGAGCAGCAAAACTTTTGGGGCAGCGCGAGAGATCAGAAGTTCCTGCACGCTCAGAGCAGGAATCCCAGAGCCCGGCTGTCAGGGAATGTGGCTGCCCGCTCCCACTCCCATCTCTTACCTCAGTGGGATCTTAATAGCCAGGTACCTGTCGATGGCCACCGCCAGCAAGCTGAAAATGGAGCTTTGTGTCAGCACCAGCACGAAACAGGCGAAGAAAAGGCAGCTGTGAAAATCCACCTGGAAGCCAATGCTGATGGTGATGGCGAAGGGGATGGCCAACAACCCCACGGCGATATCAGCCACGGCCAGCGACACCAGGAAATAGTTGGTGGCGTTCTTCAAGGTGCTGTTGATGGCCACAGCCCAGCAGACCAGCACGTTGCCGGCGATGGAGAGCACGGCGATGATGAGCTCCAGGACGATGTAGGTGGTTTTCATGGTGTCCATGGCGAGAGCCCAGCGCCAGGAGCAGGCGCTGCTCATGGGAAGAAGGGACTTTCCACCGGGCGTCCTCCCGCAGGTACCAACACGCCACGGGGCAGCCGAACGCCCATGTCCGGGCTCCCCGCGGCCCTGGGGGGCCGGAGGGGCGCGGCGAGCCCCGGGTCGCGGCCCCCCGCTGCCCGCACGGCCCGGCCCCCG
>VXAC01000666.1:640964-734012 GCA_013399225.1 Rhipidura dahli | reverse complement strand
ATGCTCCTCCCGGGGATGCTCCTCCCGGGGATGCTCCGCCGCTGCCGCCCGCTCCCCGCGGAAAAGCCGCTGCCGCCGGCGGCGGGGCTATTTCTGCACATGGGGCGAGCGGGGCGGGGAGTGCGCGGCGCGGAGCCATTGGCCGGGACCCGGCGGCACCGGCACCGCGCCCCCGCAGCGCCCGGCCCCGGCACGGCTCCCCCCGGCCCCGGGACATCTCCCCCCTGCCCGGCCCGGCGGCTCTCCGGAGGTTTTGGGCACCGCTTTGCTCAGTTCGGAGTAAAAATTTGCCCTCGCTGTCTCCAAACTCGAGGGCTCCGGATGCTGCTGCTGCTGCCGGGACACCGGAGCAGCCGCACCAAAAAAGAAATTCGCCACCAGCAGAGTGCTGACCCAAAGGAAGAGATTTCACAAAATCCTGGCAGCGCTCCGTTTGTGGATGGTTATGGCACAGCGGGGCATTTCCTGATGTAAGAAATGGCAAATTACCACGGATTAGCAAATGCTGTTACTCACAGGGTTGAAGTGGTTGAGTTTCGGTCTCAGGAGCTTAAAAAAAAGTTACACCTGATGCAATCACCAAAGAAAGGGGTTGTCTGCTCTGGTAGACCTTAAACTAGCAGGGAATGTGAAGATAAATATAATTTAATAACTGGTTACCTTTCCATCGCAGGTTTCATGCTTTATATCGAGTTCACCATCAAAACACAGAGCAGAGGTTGAACTTCACACCACTGCTGAAGCATCCAGCAGCACTGAATGATCCAGGGCAGAAAGTTGAAAAAAATCCAAACAATTAAAGAAAATAAACCTTCCTGCAGCAAACAGAAAGTAAAAGAAATTGCCATCGATTTTTTTTTTTTTTAACAAAGTTGGAAACTAAATCCTGTGAGAGAGAATGCTTTCTAAGGATCCAGAGTTAAATCAGAGCAAAAAACCCATGGGAAAAATAGGATTGAAATGATTCCTGTGGGTGTAGTGGAGATGGAAACACTCCTGCTGACCAGCAATGCTTTGGGCCAGACAAATACAAAGGGGGAGTCTTAATCTATATTGAACAAAGTCATTTTTATCAAGTTGGACATCTCAGGAGCAGGATGCTTAAGGCTGACCAGGATGATGAAGGAAAGCCATGGAAATTCCATGGGGGCAGAGAAGGAGCTGCACGTAGGAGCATCACTGCCCTTTGCCCTCACACCAGCACCTTTGCACTTTGGATTCCAGGCACTCTGCAGTCACAGGGAAGAACCAATTCCACGATGGCATTAACTGGGAAGCCTGTAACTCCCGGCATTCAAACCTCAGTGTTTGCCTGGAAGTGCCCTGAAAGGAGCAGCAGAGTTTGAGGTGAGCTCAAGGCTCTCAGCCCTGGCTCTGGCTGCTTCATCAGCGCTGGCTGGATCCTAAACTTGCCCACACTGGTTTGGTTTATTTATTATTTTGGGATGAGTGCAGCTTCCCTCGTGCAGAGCCTGTTATAATCATGTAAACTATCACGGAAAAGCACTTCTCCCCCCAAAGCAATGGATTTACATCAGGGTTTTTACACTCATTGTTTTCCTAATGCAGGAGCATGTGCCAACAGCCACTTTCTGCTGCTTTACAGAACCTCAGCAAAACCAGAATTAACTTTCTGCAGTGGATACATTTTAATAGAGAAAGATCTGCTTTTGTGATCATGGAAGCACTTATTACAGGCTGAGCCCAGGGAAATTGTGGTTTATCAAGTCAGACACGGACAGAGAAACCATTATTTCAGGTTCTGATGAGTAGGTTGTTTGGGCAAGGTCTCTGTGAGACAGGTAGTGAGGCACTGAATATTGTGGATTTTGCTTTACACGGGGATTCATGGCTCTCCAAAGCAGCAGAGCCTGTGCCAAGGTCCAGTGGTTTATTCTGGCACTAATTGGTGCAACTGAACTTACTCCCAACACAACTCCTGCAAGGGGAGCCAAGGACAAGCGTGCTCAGCTCTGTTGTACCAAACGTGGTTAAATCCTGCTGGCAGGAAGAACAGGATGAGCCCATTCCCAGATCCTGCCCTCCAGCTGTGCTCTTTGAGCCCTCTAAAAATATCTGGCATCGCACACCCTGCCACAAACCAGCAGCTGAATGTGCTGCCTTGTGGAGCAACGACCCGAGCACTGTGAAACCTGCAGCTCCTGGGGCTCAGGGGAGCCACAGGTGAGAGGGTGCAAATTCATGTTCTGGAATCCATAAAGGAGCAAGGAAATCACTGAACCATCGAGGTAAACACAGCCCAGAGCCGGCAGCCTGATGGATGATGAAGAATTTAAGAACTGGAGTGCAACAGCACCACGGCAGCACCGGAGCGCTGCTGGATGGATGCTCGGATGTCAGAGACACATGAATCACCACTACTATTATTTTCCTGGATTCCACTTCCCTCCGGGGATTCGCCTCCCAACACTCACGTAGGGAACAGCGGCAGCCCCGACCTGCTGCTTTCAAGTGCAAGAACCGCCCCGGCTCCTTTGTTCCGAGGGAAAGCGATTGAAACGCACCCCGCGCTGGGCACGGCGCTGCGCTGGGAGACGGCAGCGGCACCCTGGAGCGGCCGCAGCCGCTGGCCCCGCGGCTTGGCCGGAGCCCTCCAGCCTCGTACGTGCTGTTCCTTCTGTCGCTGCCGTCCCGGGGGAGGGGAGCTGCCGCTTCGGAGGCCGAGCTCTTCCTGCAGCCCCTGTGATCTCTCCCGAGCGCAGGCTCCGGCTGCACCGAGGACTTCCCGAGCGACCTCTGCCTTCGCACCTCCAGCGCTCTTGGCCCGGCCACAAAGGGCTGGAGAGGAGCCCCGCTAACACATCCCTGCACACACACCCAGCCCCCGGGCCAAGGCTCCGAGCACAAAGAAAAAGCTCCCGAGCCACCGAGAGCTGAGAAGTTCTCCCAGCCAAATTTGCCAGCTCAGACACTCCTCAGCAACACCAACAAGAGTTTTTCCTCTCTAAGCCCACAGAGTTAAAGGACAAGCACTGAAGTGGGAGCGTCTCTGCTGCAAAGGGACGCAGACGTCTCGTGGCTATCAAAAATAAAGGCGGATGCCACACAAAAAGTTCACCCGTGTTGCTGCTCCAGGCACATCCAGGGTGAGGGTCACACACCTGAGCGCTGCAGCGGGGGCAGAACTGGCTCCTGGGTGGTGCCACTGCCATCCATTCCTTCCCATGGGGGGCAGCTCCACCCCAAAAGTGCCCACGACACGGGAGAATGGGAATTTAGGAGACAAAGGCGCTGCCACCAGCCTGGCAGAGCTGGCGCTGCCTCCCGAGCCCCATCCCTGCTCCCACTCAAGCCTCCACTGGTGCTTCTGAGCTGTTCTGCACGACAAGACACAGCCTGTCCTGAGCCCGACTCCAAGAAAGGATTCCCAAGACACAACACAACCCCTAAAACACACAGCAGGTACAAAAACCATTTCAAAATGCTGCTAGCAGCGACAGGCTGAACTGCTCGGTCTGTCCAAGCCAGCTGAAAGGAATGGGTGGCTTTGGATAACTTGGTTATGCAGGCAGCGACACCTCTGCCCCTTTATTGCCCACACTGTGCTGAGAATTAGCACGTCAAAGGCTCCTGACGAGCTCTGAATTAAATGATGAGGAGAGGAATGGCCCAATGTGGGGTTTGTAGCTGTAGGGCTGCAGGCGTTTTGCTGGAAGAGATGGAAAGTAAAGAGTGAAATTCCAGGGAAAGCTATTTCCATGCTGGAGATTTTAATCATTCGGCAAAACCCTTGGAAAACCAAACAGAAAAACGACGTTAAGATCGTAAACTGCGGATGAACAAACTTGGATTTTCCTAGTCCCCAGGGTCATTGCCAGATAATTATTGTGCACTATCCTGGAATCTCAAACCGGTGCTTTAAATTATCTGCAAGAACTCATCTCCCAACAATGCAGGTGTGTGAATTCTTTAGAAGTTGTTTCATTAGAAAACAAAGAAGTCACCACAAGACCGAAAACAAATAAACCATAAACGGCTCCACCAAAGCGGCTGAATTAAATAGGACAGATTTTGGCTGAGCGGAGGCCAAGGTATGAGAACATCATTTTGAAGAAACTTTTCACTTTTCTCTGTGTTTGGTTTTGTGTACTAACCAGCTTTTGGGGTGGAAAGCCAAGCGCCTCTTCCATCCAGCAGGGCTTGTGAAGCAAAGCTGCTGCTCAAGCCCCACAGTGCTGAGTCCTGCACGGGGCTCCCAGTGGGGACTGGGCCCAGCGTCTCCTCTATGCTGGTGGAGCTGGTACAGCCAATTTCCCCGAGAAATCAATGGGAAGCTTTGTGTTTCCAGGCCAACATCAGCCCCGGCGAGGCTGGATGGGCACCGATGCCCTTTGCAATTCAAACAACCTGCGATTGCTTCATTCAGAGCCGGGCTGCTTCCTGGGCAGAACCTTCACCAGTTCATAGCCCCAGAACTTGCTGAGTGTCCTCTTCACTCCCAATCAACACTTCACGGCAAAAGGAGAAGTGATTCTGCTCCCTGCCAAGCCCTGACCTCAGGGAAATGAGTCCTCACCCCGAGCCTTTAAAGCTCTTCAGGTTCAGGCACAGATGTGACATTTGGAGCTGCAAATGAATGCAATGAAACACAACTGCTCTGAATGTGGAGTTATGCTCAAATACTAGAGAAAAGCAAGATATAATCCAAATCCCTCAGCCGGCTTTCTCTGTGCAAGATGAGCTCATGATTTATAAATATCTGTTATTACTATTACTGTCTGTGGCTGTCACAGGACTTAGAAACCTGTGGTGTTCCAGGTCCTAGCCAGAGCTCTGAAAACCATTTTTGATCCCCAAAACTCAGGTTCCTTGCACAGGCAGGGCCAGGCAGCTCACCCAGGGTTTACAGAGCAGCTTGGCTGTGGTGAAAGGAAACTGCAGAATGCACCCAGAAATGCAAATGGGCAAATGCAGAGGCAGGACCGACCTTGGTGCCCACAGGCAAACAGTGAACCCCCACTCCAAACCTGAACCCCAGCATTGTTATCACAGCCCCGGCTGGATTGCTCCATCAGAGATGAGGATTCTGTTCTGTCCAGGCTCCACAACCACTGGCAAAAGGAAATCCAGTGCTGGTCAAGCCCAAGAACTTGGATGGTGTGGTTTCCATCCTTGCAAAAGAGAAACCCTCCAAGCTCAGTCCCCCTGAAAGCAATGTCTGATCACAGCTGAAGGGAAAAACTGGCCTGCACTATTCCCTGGCATATTATTTATTATTAATATTATTAACCCCTCTGCAAGCCTCAGACAGAACTCTCCCTTCCCAGAAGTGCTCTCCAGGGCCTTGCCAGTACAACTGCTCTCTAGGGCTGAGCTGGGCAGAGATTATTATTTATTAATAAATTATTTCTATTCAGACATATTCGGGTTGCTTGGAACGAACAGTTTTACTCACGGCTTTCACTGGACCTGCTCTGGATGTAGTTTAAATGTGGGCAAGGAAAATAACAAATATTTTATCACAGGAAAAAAAAAACCCGACCAGAGTCCTGGTTGCAGCTTCACTTCCCAGCAGTTTGATCCTGTTGGGAGAATGTTGGGAATGTCCTGACGAATCGCTTACCTGGAGAGTTCCTTTGTCTCCACGATTAGAGCCCGGGAGTGGCCTCCTGTGAGAGAAAGGATGAGCTGCCTCAGGAGGCAAAAGTTACAGCACATCAAGGTGGAACAAGGGTTTGAACTGCTATAAATTCTTTTTTTAAAAACCAGTAGAAGTGGCAACATCGAGCTTTGCACAGCAGGTGTGCAGCTGTCTGTGTGGAGTGTGGAGCAGGTTAAGAAAGGCATTTGCTCCCACACTAATTCAATCTCATTACTTTCTCTTTAACCAGCTTAAACTCTTGCTGAGGGGGTGAGGATGAAGCCTCGGTCATTGCTGTGTACTTAAGAGGGGACAGCAGTTCACTTTCTGGATATGTGGATAATGTTTACTCACGCTGGCATTTTACAGCTTCATTTTCTTCCTGTTATGCTCAATAAAACCAGTGACTGCCCCTTCATCTGCCTCTCCTGGGTGATATTTACTCCAAGATCCTGCTCCATTCCAGCATCAAACTCAGAATAATTCTGAGAGGCTTCAGCCCCCTGGTTCTGACCTTTGCAGCCCATCTGGAAGACTCTTTATTTTACTCACATTGCTTATGCTTCTCTTCCATCTGTTCTGGCTTCCATCTTTCACCACTCAGGAAGAGAATTCTTCTTTCCACGTTTTCCAAGCATCAGGAGTCACTAAAAGCACACTGAGCCACAAAGCAGCCCTGGATCTTGTCATCTCACCCCACCTACAACCACCCACAAATCATCCCAGGAAAATATTGGCCTTGGCTTTCATTTCAGCCTCTTGCTGAACTAAACCTATCTGTGGGTATCACCCACTGGCAGTCTCCACAGGGAACCCAGCTTTCCCAACAAATTAATCAAAGCACCAGGAGTGTATTCTGAAAAGAGACAGCAGAGCCTGGGAGCATCATTTAATGCTAAAAATCTCACCTTCCACTACACCAGATTGCTCAGGGCCCCGTCCAAACTGGCCTTGAACACTTCCACTTTCCACTGGATTTTGCACTGTATGTAGGTAACACAAACATTTCAACAAACCTCAGAAACAGAAAAAGATTTATTAGAAATATTACACAGATTTTTGCATCATACATTTTAATAATGTTAATATTTAAATATTAGCATGTCCAAATCTGCAACGCTTAGTATGTACATTCTAATGTGCTCTTTGTATAAATTAGGTTATGATGTAACATCTGTACCCAACAGGGAAAGCTAAAACTGTCAGAGGTGATCATCCCATATGACAAACTCAAGCCTGGACCAACAGTCAATAAAAACATTGTGTCCAGCACTGCCCAATGGGACTTGGCACACGTACAAGTCAAAAATGGAGAGACCATCAGTTGAGAAAAACAAGTTCCTTGCAGTTCAGTGAGAAGCTGGTTCTGCACCGTGTCGGTGAGCAAGCGTCGATGGCACTGGGGTTGGTACAAACCAACACAGCTGAGCATAGTAGAACTTATTGCTGGCTTTTAAAATGTCTTAATGCTCCATGCCCTGAGTATTTTTAGGCAAAAGCCCTCTTGTGACAGGAAAATGCATCATCTCATCCCATACAGACCCTGCCTGTGATCAGATGCACAAGGCTCAGCTTTGTCGAGAGCCGGCCCAGTCAGATCCTTGCTGCTGGCACCCCCAGCACAGCAGAACGAGGGGAAATATGAACAAACCAACAAGCCCAGGCTCATGTGGTCACTGCCAAGGAAGGGAGAAAGTCAGGGAAGCTAAAAGGTGGATTTTTGAACAGTTCCAGGTCAGGGATCAAACTGGGAAGAAACAATCGTTCTGCCTGTGTGCACTTGGTTAGGACAGAAAGCTTGCACAGAACTCGCTGCACGTACAAAACAAGAGAGAAAACCTAAAAAAACCCTTCAAATCACAAAAAGAAAACTGCCAAAACTCAAAGGGACCCTGCATAAGCCCCAAATCCCTCTGCTTAGCACGGCTGCCTCGCTGCAGTGCAGGAAGAACTGGGAAGTCTTTGTCCCTTTGCACTGCCACAGCTGCCACCGGCACAGGAAGGGGAGCCTGGCAAAGGCAGCAAACTCTGTGCTGTGTCCCCTCCTCACCTTCTGAGGCCCCCCAGGCTGCACTCTTAGGAGGAATGCCCCTCAAGCTGACAGTTCACAGGGACTCTCAGATGTCCTCTGCTGTCACAGAAGCCCAGGTGTGTCTGTCTGTCCCCTGTCCCTCTCCTCACACGCTGGGCTCTCCCTCAGTCTCACCAGGAACTTTCTGAAACGGCTCCTCAGCCCTTCTGGAAAATCTCCTCACAGGGCTGACTCTGGGCTTGCTCCTCACACCTCTGTACCTTCCCAAGCCATGAAACCATTTGTACCTCCTCTGTCTCACCTGGAATTCCAGGAGCCAGATTGAACCTCCCCCACTTGAACCCCCTTTCCTCTCTGACACTACAGTACAACAGTCACATGCTGCCATAGCCCTCCAGGGAATGTCACTGAAACCCTCTTCCTGACCCTTCTTCTCACCTGCTCATCCCAAATCAGCTGTTTGGCTCCCACAGGCTCCCCAGGTACACCCAGAGGCAGGTGGTGCCCAAGAGTGACAATTCAGGGAGCAAGGGATGAGATTTATCTGCCTGCACACCAGGGAAAGATCCATTAATCCTAAGAGGCAAAGTCAGAAAGGATTTAGGCAGTTTAGGCAAACCTCCTGCTCAACACCATCCCTGTCACATCCAGGACATTTTCAGAGAATTCTCAGAAAGACTAGATTTCTAGAATTTCTAGAATTTCTAGAATTCTACAAAGACTATCCATATACCTTCTTGCTTAACTTAATTAAATTCCCTAACTTTAAAGGCAGCTTGAGCTTTAATTTTGCAGCTCCAATCTGAGATGTCTCACAAGAGCCTGCAGATTCTCTGAAAACCAGGCCAGTCTGCAGCACTGAGTAGGATAAATTTAAATTCATATTGAAATTTTAAGGCAGCATGAAAAAACAATAACAACCTGTGAAAATCCAGGTCTAGAAACGTAACTGTGCAAGGTTTAGAAGGAAGAACACCCCACCCCCCAAATATTGTAACAGGTAAATGAACAAATAAACAATATCCTTAATTTAAAAAAATAATCTGGAAAACCATCTCTCAAAGTATCAGCTTTTCAAAATGAGATGTTTTGCAGGCTTGAGGACTGAACAGCAACACTGAAAAGGTAAAACCAAACATCATCTTCCCTCCTACACCTCTGTGTTCTAACTCCTAGCTAAGTAACAACTTTAGGAATACACCACTAGAACTGGACAGAATCAGTGTTTGGTCTATGCTGCTGAGGGGCATGGGAAAGCAAGCTGCAAAGAGATGACAGAAACATTGCTTTGCATAAAATCATTTGGGGAAAAAAAAAAACAAAACCAACTGCTGGGTCCCACAGAATGGTCTGCAAGGGTAAAGTGAGCCTTGGAGAGACAGAGCAGTGTCAGAAGAGCCCCTGGAGCACAGGATGCTGACCCAGCAGGTAACACACAGCCACTGGACACTGAGCCACCCTGGGCACCCTTCCAGTGACCACAGGGTTAAGATTCCCTTGTTTTACATCATTTATTCTGAGATGTTTACCAGACACTGGGAATTAAAAGAGTTTTTCTCATCCCTGCAAGTGCCCAATCCACAGCCCACTAAGGAATATGGAATTTTCTGTGCTGACTTCACTACAGCCTTGAACTACAGCCCGTTGGGGAGAATTGGGATCCCTGCCAAGGGACACCTCCAGGGAAAAGGAGCTGCTGCATCCATGAGGCAATGGAGCTCTGCAGTGTGAGTGCCCCAAGGAACTCTGCTCAGCAGAATTCTCCTCTTCCATCTTATCCAGTATTTGAGAACGTGGAGAGCAACTCCTTCTGGGCTCTCTAGGGAGAGCAGAGTGTGCTGAGAAATCCTGGAGAGAGAATTCCATCTAGAAAGGACTCCCGTGCAAGGAACTGCCTGTGGCAGCACTCACAGCTGCTTTCTCACAGCCCAGGATGACACCCAGTGTGCAGGGGCACTGTCAGTGCATTCCCCTGTCCATTTTTATCACACAGCCTCTCCAAAGACTGCAATTGGACTTTCCCAGAGGCAGTGGATTAGAATGTATTTCAAACTAAAACCAAGAGCAAGTGATGATTCTGTCCTCCTCCAGAACAGGCACACACTGCCTTCCTCCAGCATCCCCTCTGTTCAATGCACTCCCTGGCCCTGGGCTCTGCCATCTATTCCTGAATCCTGTATTTTGCTGTGAGAAAGCCAAAGTCTGAAATATGCTGTTTATTAATTAAATAGCATTACAAAGTAAAATGAAATCAAACAACAAAGCACTGTGGGGAAGCCAGAGCCTGAATCAGCCACCTACAAAGCCCCTGAAAGCCTGAAACTGATTTTGTTCTGTGAAAACCTCTTGTTTCCATTTCACGAGCCTTTCTCCAGGAGGTAGGAGCAGTGAGCATTAGTATTTTCTGTAAGAGAGAAATGATCCCTAGCTCCCTAGGCCTGATGTCCACAAAGCATCAGGGCTAAACACAGTAACTAAATATCAACCTTCTTCTACCAGCACGCCCTAAAGCAGCCAGGCAGCCTTTACATGCTCTCCCAGCCCTGCTCCCAGAACAAACCCAGCAGCCTGTGGGATCCTGCCATTCTTGGAGACAAACACAAAAATTAACTTCATCAGGTGAAATAAGAGAAACAGAGTAATGGACATTTAACAGTGTCTATCAGACATTTTCCTAAGAGTATTACTGAGGTGGGAAGCCACTCTCTGGCGCCTGAGAGCAGAGACACAGAGGCGGGTTCCAGTCACATTGTTTCTAATTTGTGAAGTTGCAACTTCCATTGGTACTGACATATGACTGTGTTCCTTTGCAGGATAACATCATTTCCAAGCATGCAGCAGTGCCCTACAGATTGTATTTCATGGCCCAGGGCACAGGCTGTCTCTGGATTCCTGCCTCTAGGCACCAATGACATCGCTGTGCTGACTAGACAGGAGCAATACAGAAGGAAGAATTTACTCCACTCACTCCACAAAAAATATGAGATGTCACTGTACTGCTCACCTGATTACTGGCACCTTCCAAACTAAAGCTATTAAATTGCATTTGCAATGTTCCTGTGATAACTGTGCCTGCACAGTCAGCCGGGAAACCGAGCTCTGCCTTCCCGGAGTAATCAAGTAATGAAGTTGGAGTAATAAACCTGTTTTTCCTCACTGAGATTACTTCTGTTTGAGCTGAAATGAAGTCCCAGCACCTAACAGGATCCTTCAGAGTTATTTCACTAACTGGTGATGAACAAAGGGTGGTTTCTGAGTTACAAACGATGCTGTTACCATCCTGCTTGTTGTGCTATGAGTAAATTAGTGCAGTTATTGGGTGAGATGTGTGAGAGTAACTCAGGTTAAGGTTCTAGAACTTAAGTGCATCTGTCAAGGTGTTTTATAGACTATATGGAGGCAAGAAAACAACATGTTCTTGGGATGAGTTAAGCATGTTTTGGCAAGAAGAGCATTTTTGTGAGCTTTAGTACTAATATGAATCTCCCAGCCTCCCTTGAGTGCCAGCATAGTCCACATTGAGTTAGAACTTCATTGTGTTGTAGGTCTCCTGTTGAGGCAAATGTTGTTAGCTTAGCCCAAGGGATTCTCTTCAGAAACATCCCATGTGTGCTTGAAAACGCTTTGCAATTTCCACGTGGGAGTGAACTTACCAATGGATTTGGTTTGCAAAGATGGACAACAGGGAGTTATTTGGTTGCAGTCCCAGATGGAATCAAAACTACAGAAGAGCTTCCTTTCACACTAAGAGCTTGGGTTGGTTGTGGAAGAGGAGCAAGCAGGTTTTTAAAGTGATCGAGTGCATCTGTAGCATTCTTTGTTCTCTTCCCCACTTCTGTCCAGCTCTTGCTCTGCAGCTCAGGTCTCGAAGTATTTGTAGATCTGGGCCACGTACTGCATCACGCTCTGCCAGTCGGGCCGGTCCGTGTGCATCATCTCGCTGAGCTCCTGCACAGACACAGCACCACGCTCAGGCAGCCCCAGCACAGCTCCTCTGAGCCCACTCAACCCTTCTGCTTCCACTCCAGAGCCCCTGAAAGCCACCTACTTAAAAGGGCCATTGGAATGATTCACTGGCCAAGTGCAATTCTGAAATTTGTCAGTGCATTCTACAATCTAAAGGATTTCTACCATCTGCAAAGATCAGTTCTCTAGGTAACTTAATTCAAGTTGCTGCTTTTTTGCTTGTGTATCTAGCTCACAAACCCCATAATAGTTTGCCCTTCATATTAAACTTCTCCCTTGTCATATAGTTAATTTTGGAAAAGGTTTTTTTGAACAGTTTAAGAAACAAATTATCTTTGTTTCTTAAAGCACTAAAACAAGAGAAGGACATAATCCATGCCCTCATTTCAATACAGGATGACCTTCAGCAGTTCCTTCATGTTACATTAATTCTGTGATTCCACAAATTCTTTCTGGAAGATCTCCTAACACTGTGACCTTTCTGATGGTGGTGCAGCCTTCCCCAGCACTGTGGGACACTTTGAGGGCAAGGTCACTGACTGGCCACATGGCAACAAGGAAAGCTGGAATGGTGAGTGCAGCAAATGTTCCCCTGCTAAAAAGTTACTCACCAGACTGGGTTTGATGCCCACACTTTCAGCAGCTTGAAATGCCAACAGCAGATTTCTCTTCTGTAAAAATAAAAGTCCAAAAGGATTAATATCAAAGCACTATTCCTGAATCCTTCCTTGCATCTGGTTAATCAGTAAGTTTAAATGAGCAGAGGTGTTTGAAAACTAAACCACTGGATTCCATACTTGCACACAGACTCTTTTTTGGATTAGCCAGGCACTCACAAGTTCTTTGTCTTTGAACAGCCCATCTACTTCTGCCTGAGTGACACCCTCTGTTTTTGACAGAGGTTGTGTTGTGAAACTGATTACAACTGGGGAAAAAACCCACTGAAGTTCTGTCTTTACTAAGAGAGGATGGTTTCTGCAGAGGTGTTAACTAATACAAGGCATTCCTGTACATAACACAATTGTTACTGTAACAGATACTGTCTTTGTGTTTATTTGCAGCACTCACTGCACTCAGCCAACTTGTCACTGACTCTTCACCCAGCAGTGCCTGCATTTCTCTCTGGGAGTTCACTGTTGGTTTCCTTCCCCTTTTCATTCATCCTGTTCACTGTGAATTCTGCAAATGTACAACACAACTCACTTTGTCCTGGCTGTTGAGCTCCTGGTAAGGAATATGTGCAGGCAAATACGTGTGCAGGAGAGCACAGAAGGCCAGCCCGTCACTCCAGCTGCTGCTGAAGTTGGTAATATCAATATTCTGTAAGAGAAAACATGAGCCATCCTTGAACAGTGCTATACAATAAAAAAGATTCTCCAAACAACAGCTTTTCTGCAGCCATGGAACAAAAACCCCAGAGCTGAGCTAGAAACATCTGTGGTGACACTCCCACTACTGCCAGCTCCAAAAGGAGGGAGGTGAAGAAGAAAAACTTGGAAAGAAGTAGTCTAATAGAGCTGGGAATTTATATGGACAAAAAGTACCTTCCTCCCCTTGTTTCTAGACACTTGGATTAGCAAGCCCAGTTTCCCTGCTTGTGACAGCAGAGGTCCAGAACCATGGGGGCTACAGTGACTACAGAAACAGAAAATGGTATTTTAAAGTCAGCCCACCTGCAGAGAACTCCTTTAAAACACAAGATTTCTGGGGGTACAGAGTGCACTCAGGGCTCTTCCCTGGGATGCTCTCCTGGGGCACAGCTGCAGTTAAAACAGGCCCGTGGCTTCTGTGAACAAGGTGACTTTTCTGATGCTCCTGTTAGCCCTGCCTGGCCACACCAGCACACTGAGCCATTGCCATGGCTGAGCCTTGCTGCTGCAGTAGCAGCTGTAGCTCCAAATGCCAGCTAAAACCAAAACAGTGAACTGAGAGAGCTCAGAAGAGCAGGGAGGCTCCAGGATACAATGGAGCTGCACCATCTGCCCCACTACAGCAGGTGTGCAGTCACCTCCAACCCTTCTCAGAAGCCACATCCTCTCCTGTGTGCTCAGCTTCAGTTCACACTCCCTGGCCCTTCATTTTCTTTATTTAGCCATTTCCTGGCTTCTTTCAAGACTCCCCCAAAGACAAGGCTTTTACTGCATCTCTCATACAACAGCTGATGCAAATACACTAAAGCCCAGACAGGAATTACTTCAGCATGTGCTCCTTGCTTCTGATGCCTCCCTGATTAGTTGTCCAACCTGGACTTGATCCAGTCAGACAGGATTTCCAATTAGCAATTAATGTCCATGACCAAATATGACTCAAATTGAAGCAGTACAGAATATTCCAGGTTACAATACTGTGGCTGTAATAAATCTACAGCTCTAATGGGCTCAGAAAGCAGCTGACATCCCCACACTGCACCAGCCACCACGCTGTACTGGGTTCTGTTAACATCTGCCAGTGGAGATAATACAAAAATGAGACACTGGCTGAACACCATCACAAGAAAAAAAAAATATTTTGCTCTGGAAAGCTGCTTTGGCACTGCCTGTTCCATAAAGTTGCACCATGGAAGCCAAACTTTGTATGTATGGAATTGGCTGAAGCTGGATTATTCTGCTTTCTTGAAGTTTCAGACAAACAAGCTCCTTTCTATTTATCAATCTGCTGTTAGTGGGAAAGGACTGACTGCCAAGTTACAGAAGTGTTTTTACTGAGGCCAATATGTTTTATCAGCAAATAGCCTATCATCAAATGCCAATATTCTCATTTTATACTGTAGGATAGAAATGGAAAATGGAGGTTGTTCCTCCCCTCTGCCAAAGGCCATGGAAACAGGAACAAACAGAGCCTTAGTTAAGCAACAGGACTAGACAAAAAGGCAAGGCTTGTTTGTGTGGGAACGTTGTATCTATCCTCATGTTCATGATGCCATTAGGAGACATGTGAGACACAAAACTGCTCCTTTCACAGAGTGTTCCACTCTCCCAGCATCAGTTTAATTATTTTACTTACCTTTGTAATTTTAAATACACCTAAAATTCTTCTCCTCTTCCCAAATCACAGCATCTACAAAGTGCTAATGTCTACAACAATCAGAACTAGGTCCAAAAATCCTCATCTCCCCAACAGCATTGTACAGACAGTCATCCTCAGAAACTTCTGTATCTAAGTCTTACAAACAAGCAAAAGTTCAAGGATGGGGTTCTGCTGACTGTATTTGAACCACAGATGAAATCTGCTGCAAAGTGGTTTGCCACAATCAACAACCAAAAATGAATTCAAATCTGAATTTGTGTCCTAAATGCAAACATTCAAGGGTTCAGCTCAACTGTTTAGTTCACAGTACAACAAAAAATACCCAGGCATACTCAAGCCCACTTAGTTCCATTTTTACATCTAGCAAGGATCAATGAATTTTGGGTTTTGTTGTTTTTTTGGTTTTTTTTCTCTAAACAAAGGTATTTCCATTCCACACACAGTATAAACCCCTCTCCCTGGCACTTCATCTTGGCTTCTGTGTTAGATACTTTTCGGTTTGGGATATAAGGACATGGTAAATGAAAAGTGATCTGTGTTTTGCTACACTGCAGCTTTATTTGTAATAGCTCCCCACTCCACCACACCAAGAGGAATTAAGTCAAAATAGAGACAACTCTGATTTCTCGGAAGATCTCTGGCTCCCCTGAAGCCATTAAAAAAAAAAAAAAAAGGAAAACAATTTAGGGAATGAACACCTCGGAAACTATTCCCTTCTCTTGATTACTTTGGCAGCAGAGCCCGTCTCAGTCTTGCTGCCACACCTCTCTCCCTACTCCTCAGCACACAGCCCCTGAATATATGGGAGCTATTTGTGGCCATGCTGGTTGTCAGTGCACAATTCCAAGCTGCAGGAGGGTGATTTCTGTGTCCCAGTGTGCTCACAGCAGAACCCCCACCCCGAGCTCTGAAAAACCTCACATGGCTTCTCATGAGACTCCCAGAAAAGATGGCACCACTGAGGGGGAAGATGCACCATCAGAATGAGGGCAGGGAGAAATGGGAAAATGGAACAGGGATTCAGATCAAACTGAGCTGCAGCATTCACCAGGGAGGGGGGAAATATTTGCTGTCATATGGCCACGGTGCATCCTGTGGTCCCTGGTACCCAGGGTCTGTCCTCAGCACTCCTGCAGTGTCACCAATCAGTGCAAACATTTAATTCTCTTCAGGCTCCCAAGTGAATTCCTCAACATGCACTGGGAATGTTCAGAGACTGGGATCTGGGAGCACAGCTCCAAAGTGCCCAGTATGGTTTGTTTCTATGAACATTAAATAAAATTTTAAAAAGAAATATCCAGGCAATGTTATTTAGATAACAAATGTACAATTTAGGATATTAGTGTCAGGTCAAGCCTAAAGGACACAAAACACCTGGAAGTGATTGACCTTAGCCCCCCATCCTGGGAACAGGACCTTTGCCTGCAGATAACAGAGCCCTCAGAGAGCCATGGTAAAGACACCCAGGGAAATCTGTGTGATCTGTTCTCACTAAAAACAATTCCTTGTTTGTCTGAGGAAAAAACCACCACCCCATTAGATTTCACTCGATCTTTGACTCCAAGCAAAAAGCAACAATGACATCATGCACTCTTCATCGCAGTCTGAGTACGTTAAAATCCTGACACAAGATATTCTCACTATGCACATGTTACTGTGCCCACAGCAGTGGCTCTCTGAGTCATAATTTTCTCCCTGAGACTCAAAATTATCAATTACAGACATGAATCAGCTTGAAGCTAGACTGGAACTCTGTGGAAGAAAGCCTGCAATAAATATGACCTGAGCATCATTATTCCCACCCTCCCCTCAGCATCCAACATCCCCTCCTGTCTCTCCCAAGTCACTGGTATGGAGTGGCACACCAGGAACCTGATCATGGAGGCTCAGCCCATGCAGAATATAAACTTAAATACTTTAAAATAAATATATTGAATAAATAAAAGGGAATTGCCTTGTTTTTAATAGCATCTCTCCCTCAAGTGGCTCAGCTTCCTGCTGTTCCTCCAGCTCATCACAACCCAGACCTCCACAGCTCCTCTTGAACAGCTCAGTGGTTTTGTGTGGATATATTTAAACACATGTCTGAAGAGGAGCAACAGCTCTGCACATCTCAACTCTAACCTTTCTAATGCAAAATGGATCAAGGTACCTTGAAAGGCAATTTCCAAAGAGGACCCCAACCTACCCATCTTTAACAACAGCTGCACGAAACTGCAGATCTAATTTGATTTATTACACCCTAACTGGCTGGGGCCAGGTTAACAGGGTTCACCCAAAGAGGTTTTATTCATAGGAATCTTCAGGCTCTGAGTGGAAAAGTTCTAAACACTTCCTAAGAAGCAACATGAGGGAAGGATGGCTCCTTTTAGCATGACCAAGGCTTCTGAACAAATGAAACACTCTCTTTCATCTGAAATGCTCCAGGCAAAGATACAAAACATCTGGGCAATCTGCTGGAAATATGGGTGAATGAGAAGTGTGGTCAGGTCCAGTTAACAGGGATGAAAGGCATGAATGCCTGAAATTAAAGGCTGCCTGGATTCTTCTGTAATTGCAGGGTGAACCCAGATGACAATTGCACACAGCTATTCCCAACAGGGAGCTGTGAGGCTGAAGTGATTTGCCTGTCACACTGAGCCCATCTACTGCCAGGAGCCTGTCTGAATTCTCTTACCAATCCTTTTCTTTTAAATGGAATACAGGATAAAGGAATGCCTTTTGATTAAAAGAAATCAAAACAGCAATGCTGTGTTTTCTATGGATATTAAGAGGGTAGCCAAGACTGGGAATGGAGCCAGGTGACCTCCTATCCTCCAGCCTGTATTAATATCCCTGGCTCAAATGGTTCAGGCAACTGCAGTCTCCATAAGAATTGCTTTAAATTTCTTTGGAACTTTGTGCTTCTATCCCATAATCCTTATTTCTAATGCTTCTCAGCATGTCAGTAAGCCATGCATCTTATTGCTGATTCCATATGCACACAACAACAGAGCTCAGATCACAAAATGCTCTCCGAAAATGCAGTAAAATCACGTAATAACAGCACTGTGAACTGAAAAGGAACTGATGCCAGCTCTTTAAAAGTCATGCCATTTACTACATTTCTTTCTATAAAGAATCCCTGCTTCCCATCACATTTCTAGGTTCTGTTTGCTGCTTCCTCCACTGCTGCCACAGGTGCTGCTTCGGGTTTACCATTCATCATTTGCTTCAGTAAGTGTGAATTAATGAGCCCTTTAGCAAAGACAAGATATTAGGAGGATTTTTAGCTTTTTTTTTTTTTTTTTTTTTTTTTTTTTTTTTTTTGCAAAAGCATCAAATATCAATTTGCTATAGAATTCACATAGAGCAGAGACCTTAAATGGGGGAAATTTAAAAAGGATATTATGCATCCTACACAAAGATGTTTCAGCTCTCAACTATTTCAGTCTCAAAAGCCAGAGAAGATACCAAAAAATCAGGCAGATCCAATTTTCTTGTATTAACTTTCCTACTTGAGGCAGACTGGCAAGAATAGGTGCAATGATGCTCTCTAAAATTCTGTGTTAAAAACAAGGTCATCTGGACAGAAGTTGTCCTACAGACACGATTCAGAGTGAATTTTAAATGATCTGTGCACTCTTCAAACTCAGCTCTTTCTTCCTGTGGTTCAGGACCTCTCCAAGGCAGCTCACTTCTGGTTATTGTGGTTACAAGAGAGAGGTGGTGCTGAAATAGCTGAAATTTTCATGAGAGTAAAAAATGAAAGTAGTAGCAAGTGGGAGACATTTAAGGTAATAGAAATGAATTAATTATGGAACCTCCCATTTCCTTTGCTTGCAAGGCAAGATCCTTCTGACACTGAGACCATCCCCACAACCACACAGTGAGTAACCACACAGCTCTGCTTGTGCCTTCAGGTCTATTGCTCCTTTTTATTTGCTTTTTTACATATAAAGACTGACTTTTTATAATGAAAACAAGTTCTAGTGAACAAAGGCTGAGAGTAGCTGCTGGTACAGCACGTAACAGGCAGTGGATGAATTTGGACCTTTCCTAGCAAATCATGGGAGTTGTTTTGAATGTAAATAACCCCGTGACAACCTCCTCATTACTAAAAGTCACCTACTTCAAAGGCCTCACTAAAGGCTAGTAAAGTGACAAGGGTTTGTACATATTCCTCAGTTTGGGTCTTGGTTTATTGCTTTGCACAAGAGAGACAGAAAATGTATAAAACTGATTTACAGGGAGCTGCTTGTTTGTTACACATACAGGACCAAAGGAGAGCTGGTCTAAACAGAAGTGATTTAAAGGATGTGTCTGGGTCATTTCAGAGATGAGGTAATGGTGACAAAAGATATTTATCAAGTGTGAGTGGTATTTCTGTAATTTCCACCAGTCCCATTGGGTGAGAAGGCAGAGCAAGAGGCAGCTCTGTCTGGAGAGGTGGATCACACAGCAAGAGCAGGGACTAAGGAGGTCTCCCTTTTGCAATAAGCCCATTAGGTGTTGATGAGTTCTGGGTTTTGCTCTGCATGTTTCCTGTGCTCTTCAGCCTCAATGACCCCTGTTATGCTGAAAGGCAACTCCCTGCTCCCCACACAGCTGCCAATTCCACCACTTTTCTCACCAGCTCCTGTAAATGACACTGCTGCTGAATGCCACAGAGAAGAAACAGACTGGGCTGAGTCCCTTCATTCCCAAGGCTGCAGTGGTGAAGATGCAGCAGCACAGCTCCAGGGACCACACAGACACTCTGGGGAGGAGGGGAGGGACAGAGGGAGGGAGGAATTAGCTCCACTTTGTGTCCAAGACAGCAGCACAGCTACTTCCTGCCTGGAGCCCTGGTGCAGAATTGCTAATGACCACACTGGCAGCTCCCACAGCTCTTTCTAATTATCTGTATTGAGAATTCAGAGATTAAGCATGTCCTGGAATTCCTGGGCAGAAGGGCAGGCTGCAGACTGCAGCAGGCTCAGGGTAGAGGAAGGAAACAAGGTGGGGAGAGGTCCCACCAGCAAAGGTTACTGGTGGACCAGCAGCAGGGCCCAGCTGTCTGCCAGTTAAATTCCCAGTTTGGAGCTGTTCCAGCTGGTGACCAATCAATTCAGTGTTTTCACTGATTGTCAGTGCATCCAGGCAACACAAGGGAAGCCTCTTGGACTTTGGGATGGACAGAATGTAAATTCTATTTCTGAAATTACCCAGCAGGATAGAAAGTTACACATGAGAGAGCTGCATTTATTTTATCCCTCCAATCAAGAGACTTCATTTACAGGATAAAGCCCTCTGTGTAGAGCTTGGCTCAAGTTATTTGGCTGCCCTGGGGAAGCACGTTTGTGCACTGGCATCACTGAGAAGGGGGTTTGCACATTGGTTATCAACCTGGTTATTCCCAACATGCCAGATCTGGCTGCTGCATTTTAATTCCAGACACCAACCCTGGGTCCAGCTGGGATATACAGAGAAACTGCATGTACACAGCCAGCCATAAGTATTTTTATTTAGGAAAATAACACTTTTTTTGCTTGCTCAGCAGGCTCTGGCCAGCAGCCTCTGATTCTGGAAAAAAATTCAGACTATCTTGATATTTTCAGCCTGTATTTTCATGAATTCAAATCTCTCAAGATTCTCCTTTTTATCAAGATGCCCTTTAAAGCATCTTTCCAAATATTACTGAAGTTTACATCCAATTATATGGTTCCATGACCTGTATTTTAACTGCTAGGAAGACCAAGGCAATGCTATAATGTAAGAATACCAAGGTCACAAAGATGGTCCATAGGAGACTTGAGAGCAGAATTCCTCACCAATGTACTGTCGATTTTTATTTAAACACAGGAAAATCTCTCCTATCTCAAGAGCTATCAGCAAAACTCCTTTCAACTTTTGTACAGATAGGAAAAGTCAACATCCTCCTCCTCATCAAAGATCACAGAAACACAGAGAGAACCAGAAATTTCATCCACTTCTCAGCAGCTCACAGAATATACTAATAACTTCCTGGGAAAAACCCATTGCTCATATATCCTGCTTCTAAATGTTCAAATGCCACAAGTGCTGTGGACACAGAGCTCTCTCTGTGGCAAGTGCAGCCTCTCAGAACAGAAGGGCTGGCACTGGGACATCAGGGGACGTGTCACTGCTCACCAGAGCAAGCAAGGATGTGTCACTGGTGTGACTCAAAGCTTTTCCCTGCTACCTCAACAGGCTCTGATCTCAGGCACACAGGTTGCTGTAGCACGAGGGAAATCTCCCCAGCCCTGCCCAGAACTGAGACTCTGCCATGAACTCTGAATGAATGGATGGCTGCCATGCCAGTCTGGAGGGGTTTTGTGCAGTGTTTTTCTTCACCCACATCACACAGGAGCCCAGGAGTTATTTGTTTTGCTGTTAATCTTCACAAGACCACAGTGCTGTGGGAATTCCAGCCTTTCCAGGCTGCACATAAACTGTGCAGAACAGCAGATGGGATTTAGCTCCTTGCTTAGAAAAGTGAACCTGTTCATCTGCTCCTCAGTGTTGCTGCTGATTTAGGCAATGCCACTGCCTACCTCCTTCTCATGACCAGTGAAATATTTAGATAGAAACCTGGTTAGTTTAGACAGAAACCTAAGAGGGA
Organism: Rhipidura dahli; assembly: GCA_013399225.1. NCBI lineage: Eukaryota > Metazoa > Chordata > Aves > Passeriformes > Rhipiduridae > Rhipidura > Rhipidura dahli. The sequence goes on along the minus strand of VXAC01000666.1, from coordinate 712,781 downwards.
GATTCATACAATTTGAAAATGCACTGGCACAGTTTTAGGCTACTTGCTGACATGAATACAAAATGTAACGTAGGAAGTGCACGTCTGGTGCTTAAGAAACCACTGGGTTCTCTTCTGTATTTCCTTAGGACAGGGCACAGCTGTGCTGGGATTCTCAAGGCTTTAAAACTAAGCTCCATTATATTGGTGTCAAAGGAAGTGTTTGAGAGAGCCAAGTCCCAGGAATTACATTCTGACCAGGAACAGAGGGTTGATCCTGGGTTTTGTCCCACTCTAATTCTGGTGAAGAATCAACTTTGCTGGGACTGCCAGCCTGAGCACCAGCCCTGAGGGCTGTGGTAGCATTTCTATATTAAATATATACATATTTTTACATTATTTACACAGCTCTGTCCACTCTCTGCAGTCCAAGATGATGCCTGTGAGGCAGAATGCTCAGCTGACAGAAAAGATTAAAGCTTAAGCAGACAGAGAATGTCAACTCCTCACACTAATGACGTACAAAGAAGTATCAGGCTTCCTGTTTCTAAATATAACCCTTATTTTCCAGAATAAAGAAGAAATCTTCAAACATGGACGTGCTGAAGTACAGCTGGCCATGAAGGAGCTTTGGGATCTCCTATAAAGCAGGTCCTCACAAAGTAGAGCCCCAGGAATGCACCTGCTTGCTGCATGAGCAGTCCAAAAATTGCCATCCTGGCTGTGTGATCCAGCAGAGTCCATCTCCCAAAGGAGAATGGTCCCATGACCACCTGACCAAAAGGAATATGTTATGTCCATCTTTGTGCATCTTTGGGTCACACTTAATCCGTGCTGGATCTCATCCAGCCAGGAAACAAGGCAAAAAAGCATCAGAAAAAGCAGGGGCTGACATCATGGAATAGGGCTTGAGAACAAGGAGGCTTTGGTGGAAACACTGTCTAGCACAAAAAGAAAAGGAATGCAAATTCCTGTGAGAAAAAGAAAGCCACAAATTCGTAAACAAAAAGCTGGTATTAGTCTTAGTTCAAACTGAACACAAAAGGATCAACAGCTTTGTATGACACCCACTGCCAAACCACCAGTCGAGCAGTCTCTTGCTACAGTTACTTGACAAACAGCAAATACTGCAACAGCTTCACTTTCCTCCCTAAGCTTTTGTACCTCTGCTCCATGAAGAGCTGCCTCGATCCACAGCTGGGGCACTGACACTGCCAGAGGGAGGGGATACAATGCCTGAAATCACAGCTCAAGAATACATGAAACACAAACACCTTCAGAGGCACAGCGGTCACTTCCCTTTATCAGTTCCAGAACACTCCTTGTCTGCTCCTATTTAGCATTCTTCTACCTCAAACAACCACACAGCTTTACTGTAAGACATGGTGGATCTTCAACCAGTGGTGGATCCCAAAGAGGTCCCGTTAAGCCAAACATAACTTTGAACAAAAGAACAACCACGAGAATGCACTGGAGGAAAGAGCCAGACTCAGATCCTCTTTTCCTCTGTGCCACAGGAAGGGTGTGTAGTGGTTGGAAAGAGCATGAAAATAGTTCTTTTAAGCAAACCATATTCATTAACATGAATTCCTTCCCCTCTGGAGAGAGTGTGTGTGGCAGAAACAATAATCCTCAATTCTAATGATCATGGGTTAAGTGCCTCTTAAAGTTCTGTGTTTTCACAATACATCTGTGAATAGCAATAGACTTTAATCTAGAGAGGTTTGGCCCCTTGACAAACGGTCTCCACAGAGAGCAGAGAGAATCAGGGCACTTAAATGACACCACAGTCGCTAATGACATGATTATGGAAGGTGATAATGCAACAAGAATGACTCTCAGCAGCTTCCAGGAGTTCCAGCTCACAGGAACTGAGCCTGTTAGAAAAGAAGAACCCAATTCCTACTTCACATTGCTGCTGGGATGCATCATCTTTTCAAACAGATAAGAAAAAACCCACCAAGACAACAGAGAAAAAGCTATTTTAAAACAAATAGCACACTCTCAGCAGGCTTTGTGGTTTAAAGAACTCGTGGTAAATGAGTTTCAGAGCCACAAAAGCATTTCTCAAGCCTGGTCACCTCATGGCCCTGCATTACACACAATGATGTCAATGAACTCAGAGAGGCAGAAGGCACAGCCTGTGCATGGTTGGCAAAAGAGAGCCTGTGCCAGGGCAGAACTCATAGGGAACCTTACATTAGGTCCATTTGTGAAGGTGGAGATTTTCCACCAGGAAGTTTTGCACAAAGACACTGAGCCCAAAGCCTGATTTCACCACAATTCTTGTTACTACTGAGACTTCTTAGCACCTCCCCCACACAGTTATTCAGAATCAATGGCCAAAATGCCAGGTAACATTCATCTGGGCACCAAAACATGACAATTGAAATAATAGATCGATCATACCCCAGTTTATGCAAGCCCACTTTCATATGATTTTTCTCCCAGTCATTAAATTGAATTTCCACTTTATTTTCACTCTAGTGATTCTGTTTACATGTTCCCAATACTCTTTCTCCTTAGTAAGCATATATTTTTGATAATAAATCCCTGTTTAAATAAGGATCTTAGAATTGACCAATAGCCAATTACAGAAACATAGATGCTTTCATGTTTCCCCTCAGTTACTGTAAACTCAATGCAATTTCTTTTTATGAAAAGCAAACCAAACCCTTCAGGCCACTACTAATTTGTGCTGCAGTTCTCCTAACTCACCCCAGCATCCCTGGTTTGTTTTATGAGATTGCCTCCTGGGGAACACACTGAAGTTCAAAGCCAGGGAATGTTCCCACTGTAGTCCATGCAAGGACAGTTTATGGCTGGACTCGATCTTAAACTAAATTAAACTAAATGATTCTGCATTTGCCAGGAGCAGGCTGCCAATTTCTATCTACAGCATAAGTTTTGTGTGAATTAAAGCATTTAAAAAGTGGAGTCTCATGTGCTGGCCCCTGGGTCTCACCCCCAGATACCCTCCCAGGTCACTCATTCAGCTTTCCTCAGGGAATATGGGACATGAGGAACAGCTTCTACTGAGAGTATCAGTTATTCTAATCCATTTTGCTCATACTGCTTAATGAAATCATAATTTAAACAGAAAGGAATCCCCCTCTTCCCCCCCAGCTCAGATGAGGAACTGCTATCACACTTTTTGCCACTGAAAACAGAAGTTAGGCAGCCAAGCAGAAAGCTTTTAAAGCTCTCATTCTACTGTGTCACAGGGCTGGAAAGAGTTTGCATCCCAACTTCTCCCTGGTTCTGGGCTTCATGTGAGGAATTACAGCCAGATCCTCCTGGAATTTGCACAGATGATGATGCCTCACAGCCAGGGGTGTTATCTCTGCAAAAGAAGCCATGCACGTCACCAGGGTGCTGCTCTGTGCAGTTCATTACCTCATCCCACCCTTGCAGAGGCTGAGGCAGGAAGGAGGATGACGTTCTTCACTTTACTTCTTGTACTCAAGAATGATAAAAACTCCCTGTGGAGCTTAACAGCAGCCTTAGCATGGGAGTGCAAGGGTCTGGGAAAAGCAAGTTCATGATGAGTTTGTGAATGCACAGCAAAGAGTGCAACAGGATGGAGAAGCTGAGGAAAGATGTCCAAAAGAGAATCCCTCTAAACAAAGCAGTGAAGGCAGAGAGGCAAAATTCTCACCATAAATCAATATTGTCATTGTGCTTTGGTTCTTCTGGTTTTAATATCTACCCTGAGATGTCACATGGGCCTCTGTATCTGCAAAGCCACATCACTATTTCTAAAGTCAATTATTTCTAATTGACTTAATTCATTTAGTTGAACTTAGGTGTAAATCAGAGAAAGAAACCTACAGGGTGATGCTCAGAGAACAGTTCTAACAGTGAACTCATCAGAGTTAGATTGTTTTAAGAGAGTGGAAGAAGCTCATCAGAGATGCCATTTCAAACAAAAAAGGGCAGCACTGCCAGGAGAAAGTGTTACTTGAGAGAAGGGTTTGCTGGCTTAACTCAAGTTAGACTTGGAAAAGTTGTATTTCATTAATTGTTTTCTGAGGACTGTGTGGGAACATTCCCACATACTTTCAAACCCAAGCCCAGGAGAATTTTAGTAGAGGAGACAGAAAATAAATCAACACAGCGTAGAACACACAGTCAGCACTGCAGCCTTTGAGGCAGGATCACAGAACTGGAGGCTGAACTTTAACCCTGGGCTTGTTCTTTCTAAGCTGTGTCTAAAGTCAAGAGCTTTCCCCAGTACCTGTCCTTCTGGGAAGCTGCTGCAAGCCAGTTTCTTCTTCACCAGTGCTAAAAAAACAACTGAAAGGAAAGCTACTGTATTCTCTTCCAAACTCCTGCACCCTGCAGCTAATGCTTCACAAAGAGCTGGTTGGGAAGAAAAAAAAATATTTTATTTTTGACTTTAAAAGATGGAGTCTGCTTTTCTTAGAGACTTGCTGCAGGGTGCACTTCATGTGGTGATAACTGCTTTTGTCTTCTGCTCCAAGTAACAAACAATATTATTCTTAAGAAAGAAAACTCCCAACATTATACCAAACCAAGACTTTCCTGCACACCCAGCACCTACCACAGGATGGAATATTGTCTGTAATTGCCTTCCTTGCAGAACCAAAGGCTTAACTCAACTGCAAACCAATGTGAGCCAGGCAAGCAGAGAAATGGCTGCACAAGACCTGGACAAACCATGGACAAACCATTATCCCTGCTGAACAGTGAAAATCACTCTGCAAAGAAATGAGACAGCTTCAGGCAGTCTTTGTAAAACCAAGATGCAAACTTCATCTGGTCAAGGCCACACAATAAAATATTTCTTTGGCTTTGCAGACAGGACTAAAGAACAAACTCACACAACAATGTATTGCCCACAGAAACCTACAGAAAAAAATATTAGGATGTAACTTTCAAAAACTGATGCCAAATTGAGGCTGCTGCACACATACACTCTCATAGTTTCTCACCATCAGCAACCTGTGGTCCAGTAAATATTTTGGGGTTTGTACACAAATTACTTATGACAAGGCAGTACTGGGGAGTGCAGTGTTAAAGAAATCTGAAGGAAGAGGATGGAAACACCCCGTGGAAGTAAACATGCAAAAATCAACACACAGTAATATTCATATTTCTTTGAAGTGACATTGCTTACTGCCCACCTGTAGGAAAGTGATTTAAGTAGAAAGGTACCAATTCCCTTACCTGGTAACCTTCAGTCTTCTTTTGACACCATTTCAACAAAGCATTCCTCTTGGAACCCCCATACTCTCGAGCCAGGGCTGCCAGGGGGTCCTTTCTCTCCACACTAAACCAGGGAAGAAGGGACAGGACAATAAATACATTTGAAATTGCTTAATTTTTACCACTGTGTAAATAATATCTGCATGACAAAGCAGAATGGCAGCACAGAACATGAACCAAACTGAATTAGCTTTTGAAACTTGCATTGAGTACTTTCCTTTACAAGGGGCAAATTCAGGTGGTGTCACTGCACACAAAGAGCTGAAAAAACAGAACCTGTGGACATTCAGTGGTTTGTGTTAACCAAACATTTCTGCTATTATTTTCATCTGCTTCACTTATACAATTTCCAAGTAATCTCTTTATTTTATATATTGAAAACTAGGATTTAGGGTGTAAAACTGAAAGAAACTGCCTAAAGAACCTGTAACAGCAAATTCACACCCTGTTGAGCCACTGCAGAACAAGTTCTTGAATAAAATGAAAAATGTGAAAGCTGAGGACAGTTGAAGGCCAACAATCAAAACACCCACATTGATTCCACTCTACAGCTTCTACTGGTGGAAATAATGGTGGAGATCAGTGGAAAATATATGTTTTTTCTCAAGAGAGAAGAAAATTATGTGTCCAGTTTCCTTCAGCCCTCAGAGCTCACCACAACATGCAAGATAATGAGAGCTGACCACATGTACCCATGATGGAATTCTTGTGTACAACTCAGTAGCTCCTGAAAGCTTGCTATCCTCATCTCCTCATTTCTCATCTTATGGAGAACTGTGATCATTACAATCTGAATTTTCATATCTGGATCTGACAGAGCCTGGTAATTCCCAAAGACCAGCCAGCAGAGTTTGCTCTGGAGACAGGGTCCTGGGGATTAAAACATTTATCTTGGTGGCAAGGTAATGCTGTTGGTCTTTCCTGTTTTTCCCAGGAAACTGGGCTGGTACCTGAGTTTGCTTTGGGGTTTCAAGCAGCTGGGGGTAGAGGAAAGCATCCTGCTGCTGAAGGCCATGGGGGGTTTGCTCAGGGATTCCAGGGAGGGGCTTTTGCGGAGGTAATGGTCTGGTTTCAGCTCTTCATTTCTCCTCTTCAGAAGGTCTGTGGGAATTTAAAAAAAAAAAGCTGTCAGTTTGCAGCCTGAGGAATTTGATTAATCACTGGGCTGCCACCCCAGCATACAATATGTAGTCTGTTGTTTTGATTCTAAACAAATGTACTCATTTGTTCATTAAACACACATGGGGCTAGGAAACCTTGAGCAGATTAGAGGTGACCACAACAAGGAATGGCTTTGATGATTTCAACAGTACAGGCTGCCTGGTTTCCTGTGATTGATACTCCTGCTGGGGGGTAGGGGCCTCAGGTGAATGAAGGGAAATACCAAAATCTACAGTCCTGAAGGTTCAAAAGCTGAGCACCAGATATCTTCACCAGATGACTAAGCAGCCCTAGGACAATGATTTATTTTCTGCCATTAGCAGACTTGCAACAAGAAAGCCACTTGTCTCCTGAATAACCCAGGGAAAGGCACTTATTCCACTTATTCCACATGGTGTCTGGCACCCACTCTGACATAACTTTGAGAAGGCTCAATGCATTCACAGCAGATGCATCCACATTTTTCTTATGTGCATTATGCATATTTATAGAATGTATTTATGATATATATTGCTGTACAGTCAAAAGAAAATCATTGCCTATCAATACATGAGGTGATGTAACAAGCCAGGACTGCACACCATGTTATCAGAAATAAAATTAATATGGGACATAACTTTTTCTCCTCTTTTTCAGTCACCTCTCTATAATAATTATCAATTAATGCCATATCACCAAGGGGTGAATTCATTTTTATCTCAGGTTCCTTTGGCTTACTTCTGGCTGCTAGAAATTCCAGATGGAGCCAGTAAACCTCTGACTCTCAAAGATCACAGCCAAAGACCAGCTCTGGGTGAAGTCATCCGTGCTCCTCTCCAACTATGCAACATTTGGGTCATATTAGGGACATCACAGAACCCTGCTGTGACACTGGTCAGATGGAAGCAGCCAGAAGATTTTTATTATGGAGACTACTTCACTCTGAATTTCCTTGGGGATAATTTTTGATTTGGTGTTGTTTGCATAGGGCTTGGATCAACTGCCTTCTAGGATTATTTAGATTGGAACCAGAGCTATTACAACTTTACAGTGAGTAAGCCTTTGCTATGGATTTTTGGAACTAAATTAAATCCAGGTACAAAGAGAAGCTGTAAATACAGGAACTTGTTAGATAAGCAGCCATAAATTTTTACCATACAATGGCTTATAAAATATCTGTTGATTTGAACAGATTTTCATGGAACAACTGTCTATGGGTAATAACAGAAATTATCCATGGCCCAGAGCAGGATATTTATTGTCAAGGACTGGCATTATATTACACAGCTGATAAATTATTTCACTCTACAGTAAACTGGTAGAGATTAAATGGGTCTCATGTTGTGTTTGGGATCTATACACTCATGCAAGACTTCCTGGAAACCAAGTGACACAAGTAAACAAACCCTGTCCATTCCCCTAGACAGAAGCAGACACTTCTGCTTGCTTAGCATTTACTCCTGCAGGAGAAGCCAGTAACACACATAAGATGTTACTTGTTTATGCTGCCATCTACCCTGTAATCTGTTTTGCTGTTCTCCATCTCTGAGTGATGGAAGTAGAGCCTTGGCAGAACATCTGAAGAATCTAAAAATGAAGCCAGGTTCTAATTTCCCTCCTGTATTAGCAAATGATTGCAGAAAATCCAGGCTACCACCAAGAAGTTGTGACTGATTTTTTTTTTTTTGTCTCTCCCTGCAGTTCCACTACAGGAATGTAATATTTCATCTGTCCTTAAAAATTCAAGAATCTGTTGTTGCTAGCTTTGATTCCAATGCAACAACTACATTCAGGACCAGATAATCAAAATAAAGAGCCCTGGAGAAAATGGGAAACAAACACTGGTAGAAAAGAATATTAAATGACAAGAGAACAAAAGCAAAGTGTGAAATGAAAACAAACTCATCTCTTGAGAACTCTCAAAACAAATTATTTCCAGCCCAAATATGACTGCTCCTAAATGACACACATTGGTATCTGAAATGTTTGATGTATTTCAAATGAAGCTCAATTTAAAAACAAATAAACCCTCAGAAGACAGTGCTTTGGGCTTGTTCCAGAGACATACATGTTGAACAGAATCCAACCCTCTCCAGTTCCACAGTGTGGATTACAGAGGTGCCGTGGATACTTTGCAATAAAGAAGGAGAGTTTGTGTTGGCAAACCACAATAAATCAGCTATTTTTTAGTTATGATCAAGATGGGAATAGAAGCACAACAAAATTAATAAGGTCTGTAAAATAAAGACACTGGAGGCACTTTCCAGGTTTCCTTTGACCATGCAAGAAGAGGAAGAATGGCCCAGGCAGAGGCCAACAGTTAATAACAGGTTTAATTAACAAAAGGAGGCAGTATCTGTACATTTATCACAACTTACCTGCCAGAGGGAGGTCTGACAGATCTGCATGTCTGGCAATGCCCTTGCTGGCTGGCTTGGCATTGTTATAGACAGAATGTCTCTGTGAAACAAAGGTGCAAAAGGTAATTAAAGAAGTACTGGCCACCGTGCTGAAACAGGTGAGCAGAAAGAAGTTTCTGCTATCTCAAGATCACAAAGCACGTGGAGGGACATGAAAACCTTTCAGCAGGGTATCAGCTGGACCTAGAGCTGGGTAAATAATTGTGAAAAATAAAAGGACAAAGGGACAGTGTTTTATCTGGTAATGCATTGGTTCCTGAACCATTTCACACTTCTATTTGTATGATTTTTTTCTCTTGCCAAACACAATTTAGTGTCATGGACCAAAAGTAAGGATGCCTGTTCTCAGCCCTGACTGTTCCCAGCACCTTGAGTCTTATGTCAGGAGGATTCTTGTCTCTGCAGCCCCAGCACCAGTTTTCAGCAATAATGTCCCATCATCAGGCATTAATACAAAGTTCCCAGACCTTACTGGATAAGTGGGAGCACAAAACTTCAATCCCATGTCTCCCAACTCACATGCCAGCTCCCTAGTTGAGTGTGATGTTTCTCATCTCTCACTCCCAATAACTGAAACCTCTTTTCTGGTTCATGGTGATAAAAGTTCAGAACTGTACTCCAGAGTTCACATCCGTCCACTGAGACCTCTAAGCTGAAGTCAGGACAAACTCACTTTGATCCTCTTTGTTAGGACCACAGCATTTGATGTTCCACAGCAAACAAACAGATGAGTTTCCCCTTCCCCCTGTCAGCAGATGCTGGAGACAGCACTGTGTCCACTCTACAAGGACAAAAAGAGCTGCTTGTTACCTGCATTGGGGAAACAGCAGCTGCTGGGGCAGTCCTCACTGGAATTCCACTAAGAGGGCTCCTGGGCACCTTGTGAACAGGGATATTTTGTCCACTGCTACCTGCAAGGAAATAACATGGAAACATCTGGATTTCAGACCCAGCTCTTGTCAGAACAGGGAACACTGTGTAGTGACACTCCACAGGTATTTATGTACCAAGCACTGACAGAAAACAGAAAAAAAGCAGAGCCTGCTCACTGCTAGAAAATTTTTTACCATGAACCACAATGTTCAAATACCTGAGCATCCCAAGTCAAATGACTTTATCAGTGACTTCACAGTGGCTGCAGACTCTGGGGGTGTGGGGGATGCTCTGCTGAGGCAGACCCCTTGCCAGCGGCTGGCTGTGTCTGACTCCAGAGAATCCACCTCTTCAGCTGCCAGCCTGCAAAGCACAAACCACAGCAAAGTCAGGGCCAACAGGAGGTGCAAGCAGAGGTTAAAGGTCTTCATAGGTAGTGAGGCAAATCCAACAATGAGCAGATTTTTTCTGCAGTGCCCAGAACAGGGACCATTCACTCTTAGAATATTCAGGTTCTTTTCTTGCAGTGCCTGGCAAACACTAAATCACAGAGTTTAACAAACTTTTCTGCACTGTCAAAACATTTCATCCCCATTCCCAACCCTCACACAGGAAGGAGGATTTTCATAGGAAAAAAAAAAGCAAAGCAGTTTACTGATGAATACTCAGAAGTCTCATCAATTACCTGAAGATGGGCTTTCCACACAGCACAGGTGCCAAGAGGCTACTGTGGCTCTCAATTTATTGTGAGGAAAGCAACCAAAAAGCAAATACACTTCAGAGTAAAAACCCAAACACTCACAACTCATCAACAGAGACATCTGCTGAATAAATGCACCCTCAATCACAATCCACAAGCACTTATATGAGGAATCAAACTGCTAAGTGCTTCATCGTGGCAGACACAAGAATGCCAAAATCCAGTGGGTGGAATGAAGGTAGACAATCCAAATAGAAAAGGTTTCATATTTTAACAGGACAGATAATTAAGTTACCCCTTTGAGAAGAAATTCTGAAGTCAAGATCAGGTGCTGGACTTATAGGAATTCATACAAGAAAGCCCAGAGCTGTGTTAAACATCAAATACAATCATACAGTGAAACTGTTGCTTCTGGTCAAGTATTTTACATGATATTTTTTAGACACTTACCTGTATTTCTCAGGTAGACTTGGAATGCAAATACCTAGCTTTAGTTTAGGAAAGCTGCAAGCAAAATGAACTCTAGTCATGTAAAAAGAGATTATCTGTAGCTCTCCCACCTGCTCAGGACCTGCTGAGCAGCAGGTTCTGAGCTGTCACTACATCTCCCTGTATTTACAATGTCTGATACACACCAAGAGTTACATGAACTCAAAACCAGAAATTATTTCATAAGGCAGCTGAAGAACTCCATCCAGAAAGTGCCTATGGGGTTGAACAACTTCAGTGAGCTAAAACAGAAGTCAGAGCCTTTTCCTTTCCCTTCAGCCATCAGAAAATGAAAGAGGCTAAAGGGGGTCAGTGAATAAGAGAATAGGAGTGACTCAAGTTTCTATTTCTGGCAGAGCTTAAGGAGGTGCTGTCTTTAAGCAGACTTTTGCTACTTCTTTGCTAATTCATGGAAGCTCCATGTGTGCCAGGGGAGCCTGCAGAGGCAGATGGCTGGAGGAAAAAGCCATTTCAGTTCCGTTCTCATTTAATCCAATAAGGAGGAAAGGCAGATTGGAAAAGATTCTCTGAGCTCTGAGGGAGCCAGTGTTTTGCTAGCTTTAAGTGCCAGCCTTGACTTTTTGTTCTGTGGTTCACAAAGCATAAACAACAGACCAGCAGGTGACAGCATCTGCACCTGAGTTACACAAACCACAAAAGCTAAAGGAGTCCTGCTTCCAGCAAAGGATGGAGGAAGGATCAATTTCTACCTCAAGATCCCAAACCACCCAATGCAATCCATTACACTTTCAGCCTGGCCTTTGACTGCAGAGGGATGCAAACATGTTAAACAGAGTAACTAGACCAGCCCCTGTGCCACAGAAGAGTCCACTGAGAATTCAGGTGCTCATTTCTCTCTTTATGGAGATTCAAGTGCTGGAGCTACAACCAGTTTCAATTTTTTTAGGATGCTTCCTGTAACTTCCATCTGTATATTTGTAACAGGCAGCCTGAAACAACCTCCTTGATTAAACACAATCACAACAGAAACCCAAGGCCTCCCATGCTGCAAACCTTGGCATAAAAGGGAAGAATATCAGTCCAGAGAGCCACTTGCTTCAACTAAAACAACACATGCCAGCCAACAAGCAATGGAGAGATGAAATTGGTGAGCACTTCCCAACTTTAAAAGGAACAATCTGTGTGATAGGGGGATGCACGTGTGTGTACAGAGATGGGCTTCTTAACAGAGAAGCAGAGGAGCAAGAGCTTAACTTGCAGTAGCTAATTCAGGGGGACAGTACAGAGCACAAATTAGGAAGATTGATGACAAGCCATAACCTCAAACCCAAAATGATTCCTCCTTATGCACAGAATTTCCTCAGCTCAGCACAGCTCAGGCCATCCAAGAGACTACACAAGCTCTGCTACAAAAATGAGGGATTTGAACAAAATGTCACCGACTGCTGAATGCTTTCCTGGAAACAAGAATGAATGGCTCACACAGATAAATGCTGCAACGTGCAGCTGGATGAAGTAGAGCAGCTCCAGGAAGAAGCAGAGCACTGGAGCCACAAAGGAATTAAAATGTGCAGTCCCTTTCACAAAACCATTGAGTTTCATTCAAGCACTGGTGAGAGAAGTAGATGCAGCAAGCTTTTCTCTAACAGCAAGAGGGAGTCTCCTTGTTTTCTAGGTTTGAAATACGTGGACAACTGACTGACAACAAGGTGCAAGTCCTTCTGTGCTTAATGTTTAGATTTTTGGCAAACTCAGCCTTCTCATGCTTGTAACATTTCTAAACTGCTCTGATGACTGTTACAGGAGGCCTAAGACCACAGGACCACATTTTCAGAAATAATGACTCCCCAGTCTCTTTTTTGACACAGGTCCTGTCATTGTGACTCCTCCTGAACTCCAAGGCACACAAAGTAGAAACACAGCTATGAATGCACAGAACAGAAGAGAGGCCAAGGGCAGGCAGCAGACAATTCCAAACACTTAAAACATTTATTTGGCACTTCAATGTATATTCCTTAAACATAAAAACCAACATTCAACAGCTGCCAGCACAGCAAAGAAAGGCAACACAAGGGTGCATATAGGCAAACACTCCAGCAGCACGGCACAAAGGTGGGGGCCATGCCAAAGCCAGGACATCCTGTGGAATTCTCCACTAGCTCAGCCTGCTCCCAACACCAGGCCCTTGCTAGGTCTTCACATCCCGAAGAGAAGGACAGAAATCCCACAGCCAAAACACAGAATTCCAGTCCTGGAACAGACAGTGAGGATCTCCTGGTAGAGATGGTGATCTCTGAGTTTTTCCTCAGCATCCATGGAAAGTTCTCTCCAGGCATCTCCGGCTGCAGAGCTGAACTTCAAGTTCTCCCTGATCATCATGTACTTCACCTGAGTTAAAGGCATGAGAACGACTCCTTTCTGAGAGGGGGGGTTACTGGGGGCTTGATACGTTCATTTCTTTTCCTTCTGTTCTCTCCACCCGCAGTTCTTACAGGAGGACAAACCTCGTAGGGAGCTTTCTCCGGGAAGGTCACAGCAGGACACGCTCCCTGCCTGTCCCTTCCCAACAGCACCGGGTCGGCCGTGCCACCCAGTGGCGAGTGCCTTGTCAATGCAGGAGTGAAGATCTGAAACCAGCAGAGCAGCTGAGAACGAGCGAGTAAATCCATGTTTCTACTCAGTTTTGCTGGTGGATTTCACTGACCTATCAACAAGTTCGTGTGTCTGTACAAACCATCTGTTCTCTCACACGTATTCAGACACACAGAGATAGATCATAAAATATAATACTGTCTGGAGAATTCATGTATATGCTGTTAAATTTTGCAAATCAGACATACACACTCAGTTCTACTCTTGTTTAAGCCTAAAGTGGCATGTCTGAATGGCTGTTCCAAGGAAAACAGCCCCAACCCTCAAAAAAAAAAGCTCTCAGTTATTTCAGATCCCCAAATCTGTGGGATTACTTCTTATGGCTTAGCTGGCTTTAGAATAATTCAGAACTTCTTTTGCCTCCTGGTGTCTTCTGAAGAGAGAAGCCTTCTGAAACAAAGAGAGAGGCTCTTGCCCATGGGGAAGAGGTGGACCTGAGCATTCACACTTTGCAATACACTTGAATTTTGCAGGGTAGTAGAAAAACCAGAGGTGCTTTCTTGTATTGAAACTTCCCTTTTCCAGCTGGGAGCTGAAGGCAAGTCCTGCAGTGTCTCACAGGCCTGGCTGTGCCTCCTTTCAGGGCTGTGTTAGCTGGCAGAGATCAGGCACCTGTGGAGAGACAGACAGCAGTCGGGGAGGTTATGAAAAGCCACACAATGCCCACCCTGAGGTACAGCTCTCTATTTTACATCATCCCATCATCTCTAAATTAAGGTGAGTGGGGGAAATGCCAGTGCTGTGGCTGGAACAGTTAAAGGAGTGCCTTAACACTCCACTAATTTGGCTTTGAGATGAGATGAGCAACAAAGGTACAAAATACAAAATAAGAAAAAAAATCAGTGTTGCTCAAATAGGAAGAAATTAATTATTTAAAGCCAGGGAATCACTGTAGGACAGGGAGGGTAGTGTTCCTGGCTTTCTTCTCCTCTGGTCATTTCAGACTATTCGATCAAAAGGGGCACATGAACCCACCCAGGCAGCTGAGTTGCTCTACCTCAGCCAGAGTTTCAGGGTCCTTGCACTAAAGGGGATGGAATAAACTCGCCAAAACCTCTCTGACAAACCCAAACCCCCACACCAAACAACTCTGAGGAGCAAACTGAGCCAAGAAACATTGCTTTGAGGGCCCTGCTCTGCCATCTTCCTTTGCTTGCTGTGAGAGCAGAGTGAACTCTGAAACCTCTGTGAGACAGAACAGCTGCAAACACAGGCACAAATGAGCAGCACATCAGCACATACAGACTGACAGCGGGGTTTAATACACAGAGTACAAGCTCATTTCCAGGAGAAAAGCATGTGACACTGCCATGCTGTGGCATTTGAGACTTTAGGAGAAAGAACAGAAGCAAATTAGTGGGATGCATCACAATGTTCAGTTTAGGCTTCCGTTTGAAGAGCTGGTTAATTTTTTTATTATTCTAAGAAGTCGCTCATTTAATTACAGGTTTAATTTTTCTAAGTACTACTCCTGGCCCAACTGTCTTCCCTCCATGTTCAAGGCACATTATGTTTTAGTGCCAAAATATTTTTGACAATTTGAAGCCAAAGAGTCAAAGCAAGACCTTGAAACTTTTACTCAGGATCTTATCCTGTCCGGTCTTGAAAACCTCCAAGGATGGAGACTATTCAACTTCCACTTCCTGTGAGGAGACAGCTACCCAACAGTGGATTGCAAGTTTCTGCACTTTACTGCAGAGAAATTACATTAATTAGGATGTAAAATACCATAGAAGACTGCCTGAAGCACAGGTTAATCAATTTGTAGCTTCAACCAGTACTGACCTGGGACAAGTTAACTCCTTTTCCCCTTATTCCATTTGGTCGATGCTTGTCCAACCTCCCCCCCCAACATTCTCAGTCATAGAATTAGATATTTAATCTGTGTTAAAGATGCCTTTGGGAGGCTCTTACCTTCATTCAGTTGAACTCTGATGACCTCATCAGGATTTTTTCTGCAAGTTCTTTGGCTGTTCCTAAACCAAAAATGACTTTTGGTCTGATTAGAAGAACGTAACGGTGAAATCACACTTGGAGGCAGGAACTCAGGCAGCCACAGGCAAACATTAAAATGGCAGGATGTCGTAGGAGATAAATTGGCTTCAAGATGAATTTATGAGGTGGAGTCTAATGACCCTCAAGAGATGGCTGAGATTTTGCCAAAAACCTTTGAGTAGCAAGCTCTTTGGAAGGTACATTTTCCAGTAAGAGCTTAAAAATCCAACAGGAAACTTTCACTAGGGACTGTCAGACATTCAGCTGAGCATGCAGCTGCTCAGCATTAGCAAACATGAGGAATACTTTAGAGACTCTGTTAAGGTATCCTACTACAAACTGCTCCCACCAGTCCTGAGCACACATCAAAATCACCACGGGTACCAGAGTCCACTGCTGATTCTGAGCAGGGGCAGTTGTGAAAGCCAATAAAGTGACGATGAGAATACCCCAGAATTTCCTGGGTGAAAGAAGCTGAGGTGGTGGGGAAGACAGAGACCTCAGGAATGCAAAAATATCTGGGAGTGTAGAACCGGCTCTCAGCAGGAGCTTTGGTGACTTCAGGAATTTGTTTCATAGGTCAGCAGAGTTTTAAAATTCCAGTGTTTAGCTGCTGATCACTGGTTTGTTTAGACAGTGACTCCAATAGGCTTCATTACGTTCCCCATACCATGCAGTACAGACATTTTGCACACTGCAAGTCAAATTAACTACCCTGACAGATGGAAAATTTGTTTGCATTACCTGCCTTTGAAAGAGAATCAATATTGCCCACTGCAGACAGCATATCTGGCTCCATAACCAAGGCAATACTCAAAGCAAGCCACACAGAGTCAACGTGACAGAGACAGACACATCCGTGTGTGTGTGACAGAGGGAGACACAAATGCCAAAACTGACTTCATTAAACACACATCTGAACACCTTCTCCTGGAACTACAGCTGGATGGATTCTGGGGCTCCAGTTTAAAAAGGAGTAATTGCAGCTCAGGCTTCTTATACCAGAGAGCTGATAATGTTCCTTCTAGATGGAAGAGAAATATTCCTGTTTGCAGATTAGCAGGTCATCTTCTATTCCTTTTAAGTATTATCAAACATACCTTAAAAGCCAAAATAATATAGAGGGGAAACTATAAGAATATGATTCCCCACACTCATATAGGAACCCTGCTTTCAACAAGAGAAATTTCATTAAGAACAAATTAGGAATGGAAACAGAGCCCAGAACTTAAATACTGTCTGGTAATCATTTTGTCTGAGTACATAGTCTGTAATAGCTTTTCTGTGCATCCACTTGGGACTCTGCTAATGAGACTGGAGCCTAAAAACATTCCTTTATTTTTTGGAAAGAGGTTTTTCTGTTTGTTCAATCCAGGAATTCTGATCCATACACTTCCACAAAAAAGCTCTCCCATGTTTTTAGCCCCATCTACTGTACAGCTGCTGTGGAAACTCCTCAGTGGAAAAAAGTGAACAAGTAAGTGCAATGTAGAGCTGGGCTGGTACTTCACCTGAAAGAAATGACAGGATTCACCCTGTTCCTGTGGCCATTCTGCCAACGACCATGGTTTTACCAGGAGAGACACTAAATGGCAAAATCCAGAGGAGCAAAATTAATTTGACACGCATTTCTGATAAACAGAAGACTGCTTGTGTTACTTTGTCTTTTTTCATTGACACCCCCCAGGTTAGAAGTTCTCCTCTGGATGTCCCATGGAATATCTGTACCCAACCAATCTTTCCACAGATGGTTTAATACAGCTGCACAGAGTAATGAAGGCATCACCATATTGAGAGCAAAGCTATCAGAGGATACTGGCAGTTGTTACTACTTAATATTTGCTGATTAAAACCTTCATGCCTTAGTTGACAGAACTAGATTGCCAAAAAGAGAAAGAACAGAAACATCTCAGAATAAGAGACAACAAAATCTGCCAGAAGAGTTACAAACAGACGAGATGCACACCCAAGGCAGTGAGTAGCTACTGAGGAAGCACTGTTTGCATGCGTGTTAGCAGGCACACAGATCAACTCCTGGCCTTGGTAAATGGTAAACAACCAACCTGCTGCTGCCCTTCACTTCATCCAGCTCCTTCTGTAGTCTGGCACTCTTCTCCTCCTCCTCCTGCAGCTTCCTCTTCACCACACGGAGCTCCTGCTGAGCTTCACACTTAATGTCATTGGCGACAACCACTGCAGTCTGCAGGTCAGCCTGGAAACGCCTCCACTCCTCTGTGTCCTCCTGCAAAGAGCAATTACAACCCCAAACGGCTGTAAAAATGCACCCATCCAGCTGAGCACTTAGTTTTTGATCTCCGTTGCAGTGATCACAAGCAACCAGGATTTCCCCACGGTTTTAAGGTGGTGCTGGGGTCAAACTCAACACTTGCCTCTTTATAGTACCAAAAACATTGCCAAAGAAACTCATGCTAAGCTTTCCACTCCAGTATTGCCAAGAAGTCCAAAGTGAAGAGAATGAAGACTTAAAGGGGGCAGAAAGAATTTCTACACTTGTTCTAGGAAAACACAATGCCTCTTAAATCCAAATAAAAGCTCATCTTAGCTTTGTCTTGGACCTTAAACCTTACCTTCATCTGCTTAGTCAGAGCCTTCAGCTGCCTCTCTGTATCTTGTTTTTGTTCTTCCAGCTTCATTGCTTTACCTAGGAACGATAAAAAAAATGTGAAAAGATTATTAAACACATAGGGCAACAGTGAAAGTGAAAATGGGAGGGCAGAGCAGTTGATTTGGTTTTGCTTCTGGTAATGCCATTAAAATAGACTGAACTGAATGATCAGGAATGGAACCAACAGCAGATTTGTTACTCAAACATCTCCAAAATACATCCTGTTATTTTCAGGTATTAAACCAGACTGAAATTTAGAGAATCCCACGTGGATTCACTTACTCTGCACACACATCCCGAGGGATCACTGATGTGTGGAACAGCCACTGGTTCCACCAGGTGGCAGCTCCCCATCCACAGCAACCTCGACTTTACTGCTCTTCCCAATGCTTTGCCCTAAAAGCTGTTTTAAAAGAGCAGTAAAATTCCAATTTCTAGAATGGGCAGTACTTTCTTCACTGAAGAATGAAGCTTGGAGACTGTCTCTAATATTCCACCTATTGTACTATCTGTTAAAGCAGTACTTTTGTGCATGAACAGAAGGGAATATCCCAAACTGGAGTATTTGTAAAGAACAGGTCTCCTCCTCCCTATTGCAGCCATACTGAGCCCCCCAAAACAGTTCACTTAAATCCCTTTTTCCAGCTCCACTTACTTTCTAGGTCACTGATGAGCTGGTTATTGTGGAGTTTTATAGCTCGATGTTGTTCCACCTGGTCTTCCAGCTCAAAAATGGTCTCTTTCAGGTTTTTGATATCTGCTTCATTCTCTGATGTTTTCTCCTGCAGCTTCTGGCTGGTTTTGCTCAGTTGCTCGGCCTGTCGGTCACACAGCTCCTTCAGCTGACCATACTCGTTCTCAGCCTGGGAGGGAGGAAAGAAAACTGCAAGTTTGTCCTTATTTCTTAGATCTCACTCATTAGAAGTTTTACTGGGCACCTCATGGATTTAAGAGCTGAACCAGGGTTGTAAGCATTGTGCACACCCAGTTTCAGTGCCAAGGAGTGTCTCAGGAAGCAGAGATGAGCTATGAATGTCAGTTTTCTTTCCTGGCAATAAAGATAACACACGATGTTGTAAAGGAAATGAAATTTTCTATATGATGACCACAATTCCAAGTCAATCTCTGCAGTTAATGAAGGGAAAGGAATTATATTCCTGGAAAGCTCCACATCTATTTGTGTATGACATTATGGAAGTGATATCACTGCCTTAGGGCCAGGATGATGATCATTTCATCCACAGTAACAATTTGCTGCTTTTACCATGTGCATTTTCAATGGACTGTGAAAACACACACAGCAGAGCCAGCTACTGCAGATAAGTGTATTTCTGGATATGGGACATCTGGAATTACTGAAGGGGGAATCTGCTGCACTTCAGTTTGTTGGCTCAGCCCACTGATCAATGCTTCCAGGTTTGGGGGGAGCTCTCTGAGTATGAACCAGTTATGGAAAAGGTGCAGGCTGCCAATTCAGTGAGCAGCACTGGCACAGCCTCACTCAAGGACAGCCTTACAGAAGCCTGTGGTCTTGTTTGGGTGTCACAAATAGCCAGTGATTCAAAACAGCTTAATTCGAGGGAAAGGAAGAGTAAAAAGAAGGAAATCTGTGGTTTCCAAACCAAGCAATAAAAAGTTTGGTACAGAGTCTGAGCACTCAGCAGTTTTTCATTTATTCTTCATGAACTGCAACTCCAGAAAGCACTTGGGAGCTTCCCCTACTGACTCCATTTGCTGTGGTCACCTATTTTAGCTGAAAGGACATCTGGATTTTCTAAATCACTCAAACCATGGAGGTGCTTTTTGGCAATGCTCTCTTCCTCTGCAGCCAATTTTATCATTCTTCTCATGCTCCCTTCCCTATACAGGAAAGGCTGCACACTCTCACTCCTTCTGCAGCCCTGGGACATTATCACTGCTTGTGCTTTATTAACACTTGTTGCATGATGCCTCACACACTGCAGCTCCTCTGAACACCCGGGATCACACAGAAAACAGGGACAGTAACTTGCTTAAGCTTGTTTGGAGCAAAGCTACAAACTCACAAATGAGGTAAATTGTTCTAAGATATTTTTGCCCATTACTTTACCTATCCCAAAACAGAGTATTTCTCTGTTTAGTAAAAATATTTATTTTATGAGAATTATCTCATCTGGAGCTTGACTGTGCATCATTAGCCATGTTGCTGGCAACCATCAGCTTCTGTGAGCATTAACTCATGTCCTTGTGTTCTCATGACCAATGACACCGCTATTTCACTGCTAATTAATTGTGGTTCATTATTCAGAATTTAATATTCACAGCTAACTATTTATGCCCATCTCTCCACCTGATTAGCAAGTGATTTACACCATTTGTTCACATAATATCAAAGTAATTTCTTATTGATCTGCCCTTTGCTCCAATTTTGATAGACACAACTCTGTTTACTAAAAGAGTAATTTCTACAGAAGGTATTAGGACAAAATAGTTATGAATTTATAAACACAGCTATGCTAATAGTTATTAGTGAGAAAATACAGATATAGCAGCAGAAACTGAGACAATATCATATAATCCCAGCTTCTATTTAAAGCTGATCACACAATTTAAATCCTGAAACTTCTAATCAATGGCTCAACAACAATGTAAAGACCAACCTATTCATGGAAGGACAGAAACGACCACTTTATTTTAGAGCTGTTACTGCTTTACCTTAGAGAGCAGCCCCTGAATGTGCTTCAGTTCACTGTTTGCTTTCAGCAGCTCTTGTTTCAGCTCAGTGCAAGAGGCTTCTAACTGAGCTTTTTCTGCGTGGGCTACTTTGAGCATCTCCTGCACCTCGGAGTTGTCAGAGGTGCAGCCCACCACGTTGATTTCTGCAGCCTTTTGTTTCTCGTTCTCCAGCTGAGTTTTAAGAGAGCCATTCTCAATTTTCAGACCTTCCAAGGCAATTTTACAGTCCTCCAGACTTTTTGTCACTGTGCTGTTGCTCTGCTGTTCCACCTCTAGAAGTTTAAGCAGCTTCTCATTTTCTTCTCTCAGGCTTTTAATCACCTGCTGGGCATCCTGATGCTCCCTTTCTAAGCTTCGCAGGCTGCTGGTTAACTGTTGCTGAATGTTGAGCAGTTTCTCTCTTTCAAACTGTGCTTTTTCAAGAACTTCTGCACATTTCTGTTCCAGCTCAAGGACCTTCCCCTCTTGAGCTTCATTCTTGGATCTCTCTTGGAGGAGAGTCATGAGCTTCTCATTTTCCTGGCTCAGCTGCTCGGCTCTATCTCTGTGCTGACGGAAGGAAGTCTCCAGGAGAGCTTTCTCTTCCACCAGCTTCTCATTTTCTGTTGTCAGCTCCTGCACCATTTGCTGCTGATCCGACAGCTCCTGCAGAGTGGCCTGCAGTTCTTCTGCCGTGCTGTGGTGATTCTCCTCCATCTTTTGTATTCTCTCCGTAAGAGATGCAACGGAGAGGTCGCTAATATTGTTTGGAGAACTTCCTGCAGTGGAGCACTTGGAGCCTTTGAAGTGGTTGCTGCTGGCAGAGGTCGGCCTGGAAGGTACATCTGCTATGTGCTCGAAGTCGGATGCGTCGGGTGACAGGGAGGCTTTGGTGACATCGCTGCTGGAAGAACCGGAATTGCGCAGGGCACCGCCGTTCACGTGCTGCCTGTGCTCCTCCGCTTCGCCCCTCGACGCATTCTTGGATGGGCTTCCAAAACTGGACTCTTGGGTAGTTGGGGTTGGGAGGCTGCTGTCGCCTCCGCTGCTTGTGGTTGTGTCTGAGAGAGGAGAGTTCTCCAGATAAAGCAATTTCTCTTTCAAAGCACGGTTTTCTTCTCCCAGGCTAGCAAGCTCTTTTTGGAAAGTCCTGTTTTTCTCCTGAAGGGTCCTTATTAAAGGATCTATGTCAACAGGTGATACTGTTTCTAAATTTTGGTTGGAAGCACCCATTCCTTCAGCGTTGAGTGACCCTTTCTCTTTGCATTTCTTCAACTCACAACGAAGTTTGGTAATTTCTGAATCTTTCGTCTTTGCTTCTGCCAGGAGTTCTTTAACCTGAGATTCCAGAACAGCCTTGTCACTAGTTTCATTCTCTTGCTTGGACTTGCTGGTGGGGCGCACGTGTTTGGTAGGAGTTGGTGCACCAGAAGAGGTTGGGCTGGGCTGTGTTTTCCTGGTGTTGGCTTGACCACGCAGCACAGCTCTCTCCCTGGACACGGACGAGGACAATTCCCGGGGTGCTGGGATCCCCGTGCGCTTCGCAGCCGAAAGCGCTCCTTCAAAAACAAGGGATGGAGTGAATCTGAGTTAGTGCATGAAGAAAACAAGTCTCACAACAACAATGCTGGAGCCTAGAGCAGTCCTGGAAAAAAACACCTGAGTGTTTGAATAGGTTTAGTCATGACTGACTGTGTGGATTCATGTTTCAAAGGCTTGTATTATTCTGCATTTCTTCCTTTCCCACCCCCTGCAAAGGAACACAGCCTGGCCAACTCTTTCCCAGTGTAAGAATGCAATACGTAAATGCTGCAATACATGAACTATAATCCCCTATTAATTAAATTGATGTAAAGATATAAGGATATTCATTATTTGAAAGTAAAAGTTCTTCACACTACTTTGTGAAATGCTGGATCTAATCCTAATAATTTCTGGGAGAAAGTAACTTCAGAAAATATACTGTCTTTGAAAAAAATGTATTTTTATTACACACAAAACTATTTGCATTATTCTCTGTTTAGGCAGAACATCACAAAAGGAGGACTGAAACATTTATGCTGAGCACAGATTCAGTGAAATATAAAACTCTTCTGGCACTTCCAACACTAAGACAATTGTGTTGCTGCAGCTTCTTGCAGAGATGGATGAGAGATTTTCCATGTTATAAATTTCCAACCTCTTATGGAAAAAGAGCAAAAGGAGCTTAGAGAGTTGATGCTGTTCTGTTTGGTTGTTGGTCGGGTTTTTTCCCCACCAACCAACAATGCAAAGAATTATGTGATTACAGGGGAAATGAAGTTTATGAGTTGTTGATTTTCATCTCTCAAAGCTCTCTTGAAATACAGGACCCCAGGCACTGAAGAAACAATAAGAGACATGTGAACCATGGAAGTTGGAACAAGCTGGTTAAAGAGAAGAAGCTGGTTCAAAAGGAAGGTATGACATGCCACTGTGACAACACTGTGAATTTAAGAAAATCCTGTTTTCAGGACCTTATTCAAAAGGAAAAGCCCTAAAGTACATGACCATAAAGTGTGGGGATATGGCACAATGAGGAGATGTTGTCCAATATAGGCCACACAAACAGGATGCAAGAGAGAGTTATGAAAACAGAAAGGGCTTGTGAGCCAGTGTTTGCAATAAAAACAAGTTCCAGAAGGACTCTGGGGGGAAATCCTAGAATGAATTCCATCTCCCCACATTCGGGAGGCTCTTTGCTGACACACATGTGCAGCACTCACAGAAAATCAAAGGGCATCAAGAGCAAAGGGGGAGCAGACTCCCCGCCTTACACAGCAACCACATCACCCTCCCACAGCCCTCTCCAGGGCACAGAAGGGTTAACATCAACACCACCCCGTTTGCTCAGCATCTCTTTTGAAGAATGCACTGGGTTTATAAAGCCCACACAAACAGGAGCCCCTCCTCCCCCCCAAACACACACACTCTGCAGCAGCACAATAAACACCCCGAGACAAAGAGCAGCTGAAGAAAAGCCCCCTGAACCCGGCGCAGCGCTGGCAGGAGAGCACAGAGAGCCTCTGTCATGGCAGGGGCACCGTGAGGCCAGAGACAAAGGCTCCAGTGTTTTTGGGAAGAGATACAAGGACAGCCAGGCCCACGCAGCTTCATTCAGTCACCTACAGCTGGAGGGGACAGCAGAGCTCTGGGGTCTCCAGTGGAAAGCACCACGCAAGCGGAGATGGGAATTGTCCTGCTTGTCAGAGCCGGAGGAGGCCCCAGCTCATGGAGCATCCCAGCTCACGGAGCATCCCATTCCCAACCCAGGGAGTGCCAGGGTCTGGCACCCCTAAAACATACTCACAGTGAGCTCAGCACACGAGCAAAGCTCGTGGTGTTCATGCAGCCAACACTGCGAGATGAAGGATGGGTGGAAAACTGAAAGGACCGTGACGTGATGTGACTTCCAGCAGAGAAATCCCAGCTCAGCACAATCCTGCTCAGGCACAGGCAGGTGTCCAGGTGGAAGAGCACCATGAAGAAGGATGAGTGTCCAGTGTACATGAGCATTTTGCACACAAGCTGTAACCCTACTACAGTTCTAAGATGTAAAATCCACATTACAAATGGTCAGAGATGCTCTTAAATGGAGCATTAGGGGTGATTTAAAGCCTTCTCTATGTCCTGGGCTTTTATTTGATCTGAGAGGATTTTCTACCCTTCACACAAAATTTTATGACAAAGCAAGTGCTCTGAAAAACTTCTTTAATGACCAAACCAGTTCAATAACTTGACTGACAACTGGTCAGTACATAAGCACTCAGTTTTCTATAAATAGTGGGTGGTATTCTGTACATCACAAGAAATAGTGAGGCAATCCCACATCAGTACAAATTGCTTGGCACTAAGGAAACTACCTTTTCCTAGGAGATAAGCAGCACTTGTAGTGATGCCAGTGTGTTTCTAATCACCACCAGATGACAACTGCAACATGATCCTGAGCAATGGAAGGCATATACATAAGGATAACAATTAATGACATTTAACTGGGATTATCTGTACTCCACCAGTTTGCCAACCGGTGCAGGCTTTGAGCTCAGTTCAGTGTGCCTCGTGTTTTGCAAGACTCCACGCTCTGCTGACTTGCTCTGTCATAAATCACAAAGCATTTGCTATCCATCAATAACCATTAACCAGCCTGGTTTTTTCATGAGGTAGAAAGACTTACACATTTTCCTCGTTCCACTCTCCACAAGCACCACATGATACTAAAAAGTCACAAGGAGCCCGGAAAAAAAATAGTTCTAAGCACATATGTTGATCACAAAACACCAAATCAAGGACAAACACTACTTTAAAGTCTATTTTATGGGCAACCTCCCTCTGAATGACCTTGGAATTGAGTAGTGTAGCTGTTGCCAATGACTGCCAAGCCCACAGCCCGAGGCTCCACAGGCAGGGACTGCATTTAGGGCTGTGCAAGTCCCCCCAGTGACCTGATTAACTGGCCCCCAGTCTGGCGATGGGCTGTGGGAGACTCCAGACAGAAAACTGCCCCCCAGGCTGCTGAATCCAACACAGCCCTGATTTATGCTGCTCCTTTAGGTGGCTGGAACCGCTTCACTGCTGGTTTGGAGCAGGGAAGAGAAAAAACAACCAGCCCTGAATCTCAGTGGAGGTCACCTCATCACCGTGCTCCTCACCTGGGTGCCCAGTAAGAGCTTTCTCATTTTTAGCTGTACTTTTCAAGTGTGAGGCATTAAACTGTAACAATAGATAGAGCTTATAATTTTCTAAGTGCTTTAAAACTAACAGCTATTTAACTCAAATCCTCTGAAATACATAATTAAGTTTAGGTTACGGGACGGGGAAGCAGAGAGAAATTAAACACCTCACCCAAAGTCACACTAAATCAGGATTAGGACCAGGGCTCATGCCCTGCTGTGAAGCTTTCCATGCATCACTTGCTGCCAGGGAGCACTCCTGACTTCCCAATGGCTTCAAAAGCCAAAGTATCACTTTAATGAGATAAAAGTTGACCCCTAGAGATGATCTTTCAACATTTTAATCCCATTTTCAACACAACTACAATGTTTCTCACAGAAGGATCGGGATTTACTCTTCAGTTTTTCCACATTATGATCTACTTTTGATCTGAGCTCTCAGCAGCTTCCATAGGGACATCCTTAACCAGGAGAAAATGGACTATGGAATGGAGGAAAACATTTTCCAATCCTCCCAGGTGAAACACAAAGGATTCCTGAGCAGAAGTAACATCCAGGCAGCACAGCCAATGTAATTACAGTGACAGCAGGGTAAGGGGGAGTACGAGGGAAACACTTTACCAGTGGCACATGTGTGAATGAAGATTCAATACATTCATCTGCCTTCCCATTCCACGTGCTCTGAGATAGCACATATCACTGCAGTAAAGCACCAGCCTTGAATTTACATTTATTTTACTTGACCCTTAATTATACTGACAGTTCAAACACCTGCTTCCTCGGTCCCAGAGCAGAGGAATAATCTCACTTGGGAAGTGACAACATTTGGCTACATATCTTTGAAAGTGCTCTCCTTACTGCCTTGAATCTGTTTTTGAGAACTGGAGTCAATACAAAATTATTTGCCTCTGGCCTTTGTCCCATTTGTGTCCCACAACCTGCCCTTTTCTTAATCCTTCCCTCCATCAACATATTAATAACCCAAAGGTTAATGCCATGGCCTTCTGCTGTTCCACAGTGGAGTTAACAGGGAATGTTCCATTTAGTACCTTATTCCTCAATTT
Source organism: Rhipidura dahli (assembly GCA_013399225.1). Classification (NCBI taxonomy): domain Eukaryota; kingdom Metazoa; phylum Chordata; class Aves; order Passeriformes; family Rhipiduridae; genus Rhipidura; species Rhipidura dahli. The sequence goes on along the minus strand of VXAC01000666.1, from coordinate 686,271 downwards.
TAATCCTATCATCTCTTAAGCAAACAACAATAAAAACACATTTTTTCCTTCAACATAATCAAAATTCCATGCCAGTAATTCATTGTTCCATATTTTAAGTAGGTACTAAGCCTCCTGCATGCAGAGCCCATCTATGTAATTTAAGCACTGATCACGGAGCCATCTCACAAAGCATTTCAGTCATGTAAGAGTAAAGCATGCAGACAGATGCAGCTTTGCTGTGATGTTTTTAAACAATGGATACCTTATTTGAATTGCAAGGGCAGGATAAGTAACAAGAAATAAAAGAAAGCTATTCATAGCACTCTGCAATGTCCGAGTCATACATTTCAGAAAGGCAAACTGTTGCCTGCAGACAAGTTTGTCCTCTCATGAGGGATGTTACAGCTTTGTCATTCCAGCTCCTGCTCTTGTAACACATCAGCAATTTCACTGTCCCGTGTCTGTCATCCCTAAATCCCCTCAGAAAGGAAACTGCAGCAAGAGATTGCAACAAGAAATCAAGGACTAACTCACAGCCTCTCTGGCAACAGAAGACTGGGCTGGTTCTGTCATTCTGCAATTCTCTTCTCACATGCCGGGATGTTTCAATAAAATTTCCCATCTGAAGAGAACTCCCAAGCCTCAGATAGAGAAGTGGTTCCTTGAGGAAAAAGTCAGTCTAAATCAAGGAGGCTGGAAGCATTTAGCACCGTGGCTAAGTAAAGGGAATATTAACAGCCCACGCTTGTACGGCAAATAAAAAAAAAATTATTAAACCACCCCACACAGTTTTACTGTGCTCTAGCACTTGTGGTTTAGCTGAAATATGTCCTTCTTATCAATTCTGGCTTTCAGCTCATCCTCTGGCTGTGACTCCAGTAGACCCTGGTCTCGGCACGAGAGCACTTCCTCAGGCTTTGCCAGGATGAGGATGTGCTGAGGATCCAGAGCAGCACCAGGAACACACAGCGACAGCCAGACAGGTAACCTGTGCTGAGCCTTGCTTGGGAAAGGTCCTGTCACCACTTTTAGTTTCTCAGTAAAACAAATCTGGGTCACAGCAGCATCTTAATTCCACCTGGTTTATGACACCTGGTCTAGGACACCAAAATACAGCTGTCTAGTGTCATTTCAGATGATCTTTAGGTATATTTAAAATACCTTCACTGCACTGAAAGATTTGACAGCACCTGACGGAGATGTGTTCTCTGCTCCAGAGGCAGACAGAGCAACTGGGATGTCTGAAGACACCTTAGGTGCCACCAGACATTGAACTGAACAGTCAGACTTTCACAACAGATTTACAAACTGATGTTAGAAGGCAGATAACAGCAGCTTTTCTGTGCTATATTCAGAATTCCTCCAGTAGCCAAGTACCCTTTAGCCAACTTCCAGCTACAGAACGAACAATTTAACACAATAGATTAATATAGGATTCATGACATCATCGATCTGAATTGAGTCACAGCCAAGCCACAAAAGCTGGCATTAGTTTGGAGTCACCACACTCTGTGTTGACTCCCTATGATAAAGCAACACGTGTTACAGGGAGACTGGACGCGTTTTCTGACTTCTTTTGTCAACTCAGAGTAAAGTGTTCAAGAACCTAATTAACTTGGTGTTTAAAATCCATTTTTGAAAAGCAGATAAGCCACTAAGAGCTCGAAGCTTAACTGAAAGCCCAGGGGACTTGGCAGATCCCTTTCACTCTGTTCCAGCATCGATCCTGAGACTGATCCTGAGACAGATTAAGAGTCAGCGAGGGATGTCCTTTGGGAAATGGTGACTGTACAGCACAGAGGAAGGATTGCTGTACACTTGAGTCCTTTAAAGTACTTTTCCATTAAAAGGCTTCACCACACATCTGATTTATTGAAACACCCTATTTCCTCCTGCCTTTTTTAAACTTTGTTTAAAGCAAACGAAACAGTTAAAAAACAACTTCCCTGCTGACCAGAGATCTTCTGATATCCTAATTAACAGGAAACACAGTGACACATTTCACGGTGGCACGAGGAAAAGCAAACATTGAGAAGTAGGGCAGATATAACAGGAGCCCTTACCTGGGCCACTTCACACCAAACCTACAGAGACAAAATCCCTGCACACATTCTGCCACCCTGCTTCATGCCCCTATCCTGAAACCTCTGGGAATGGTAAAACAGCTTGGTAACAAACACTACAGGGATGCTCACAACTAAATCAAGCCATGAGGAAGATCTGAATAAGTCCTGAGAGCTTCTTGGGGGTTGAAATGTGAGTGGGACTGGATACAAAAGGCTGCATTTTCAAAGAGACACCAACCAGCACTTACCAATATTTTCAAAACTGCTTCAGTTGTTTAGAACTTCATATTTGAGAGTGAAATGGCTGAAACTTCTGCTCCACCATCGGCTTAGGCACAAGTCAGGATAAAGAATGACACTATTGTACTGTGGCAAACTATCACGGCTTGATCTGCTTGAAACACAAAGGAATGAGCTGAACGGGATCGCTGTCAACATTTTTCCATGACAACTGCACTGGATACTCCTTGGGATAAACCTCAAAAACTCAGGGGAGCACACCGTTTCCCACCTTTTTTAGGGCTGCCCTACAGAAAGACAGTGCTCTCTGCTACCTGGTCTTTACGCAGCAGCAAACAAAGCAAAGCAAGGCTTGGCCAGTCGTGGTGGTTCCGAATGAATCAGGCTGTTTGCAGAGTGTTAGTCACAGAGCCAACACCTTCACAGGTCAGCAGCTCCTTGGGAAGGTTCACTTGTACTCCACCTAGCTTTAAAAAAAGACAAGGAGATGGCTCCAGAACAACAAATGTGGGTTTGATAATCCAGCACTAATTATATATAGAAGCTGCTGCTCAAACAGGGCCTTTTACTCACTTAGCAACCCTGACTAAGAGTAATTAAAACGTTAACTTTTTTCTGAATTATTTTAATGGCCTGTTGGACTGTCTGGCCTCCCTGATTGCACTGTCTCTGCAACAGGCACAATATGCAACAGGAGGAAAGAGCTAAAAGGCTTAATGCAAAGATTTTGATCTAACTAATCACTGTGGAGAGTGTAGGAAAGCAGCTCAGGTACTGAGATTTGAGATGGAGAAAAAGAATAAGAGACTGACAAGAAATAAAAATTATATTACAAAGTACTAGGGAACAATAGATGACTCTACTGAAAAAGCTACACTAGCAAAGAAAAAGCAGCAATGAGCATCCTGATTTGAGTAATTCCTAATTTAAGACTACAAAGATCCCTGACATTTGAGCTGAACACTTAGTAAAGGTTGGCTGATTTTTTTAGTTAGAAATATGAGTCTAGAGATCTGGAGTGCAAAAAGCACACAAGAAAAGGCACTTTTGGTAACTTAAAGACTAAGCCATGACCAAACTACTTGTCAATGTTAAACCTGCAGATGAACTATTGGTAGGACATTCTTTTCAAGGGTGGCCACCACAAGAGACTCTCCCATAGCAGGAATGTAACCCAATAGTAGAGACGACCTTATAGTTGAAGCATCTTCATTTAGTTCAAATTTTAGCACCTAAACAAGTACTCAGAATCCAGAAAAGCCCCCAGTAAGTTTCATAGTGGTTTTAGCTGCACAATTAAGGAATGATCACACATTTTATTTTCAGCTTGTTGGATTCACCTGATCAATAACTCTGTCATCTTGTCCTTGCACAGAAAGTCACATTTAACTCTTCCAGAAAAGTGTTAAAATCGGCTCCACTCAGTATCTGGTGGTTCCAAGCTCAGCACAGCCACAAGAACTGAATTTCAAGTTCACTTTGTCACAGCTCAATTCTGTTACAGTGGAAACAAGGTCGCATTCAGAAGGTAAATGAGACGAGATCTGATCAAAACCCTGTTCACAAAGTCTCATTGTGAATTTCAGCTGACTTTCTCTGCTCTTTATGGGCCTGTTCACATACAATTCATCTCTGAATAACAGCAAGAGTAGTTAAAATCTCTTTACCCTGAGAGACTTGCCAGTGTCCACACAAAAGAGTCCCTCTGAACATTTCTGATGCTATTTACTTGAGCTTCCTGTAAGTTTTTAAAGTCTCAAATGAAAACTCAAGCCTGGATATCCCTGTTTTGAATAAAACTTTAAACCCAGAAGTACAAAAGCAGTGCAGGCCCTACTGTAAAAGAGGGAACTCTTGCTCCTAAATCTCAGGACCAAAGATCCATCTGGGAAGTGCATTGGCCGAGCTAAGAGACAAAAACTGCTCTGTGCATGCCCAATTTTTGCTCTCACCAATACAAACCTCCCTTTCCAAGCTGCTCCAGTGTTCCCTAAGGCTCCATGAGCATCACCAGGGTGCTGCTGTGCTCACCCCCAAAGTGAGGGACACAAACCCACACTGCCAACACGGGTGCAGGTCACAAGTGGGATGGAATCTACCCCTGAGCTGCTTTGAATTTCTGGAGTACCCAGCAACCTGGCATAACAAACACTGAGCCACCCCAAGCAAATGTGCAGGGAAACTCTATAGCCTACACTTGCTGGAATATCCCTTCAGTAAACTCAACAGGACTTTTTTTGGAACTGTAAATACCACCAGGCCTGCCAAAAACTTTAGTCACCTGCAAGTTATATCCCCTTGTCTACTCCCCACAAAAGAATGACTGCAGGTTTCAATGTGTAGTATTATCTCCAAATTTATCTGGTGAAAGTTACAGGAATAGAGAATTTTCCCTTTTTAAAATGAAGTACTCCTACTTGCTGGTTTTAATGTAAATTTGTAATTTCCACAGCCATCACAGCTCGTTATTAAAAAAATACATAATTTTTATACTCCTTAATGGGGCCTTGACTCTATATACTATATACTGTGACATCAGCACACCAAAATTATTGGGACTTCTGTGTACCATGACACTTCCTGATTTTAATTGTTCTAGAACATTTCCTGCCTATGCACCTGTAAAAACAAGATAGCATCAGGTAAAATCATCTCATACCTACAGCAAAATCAGTTTTAAGCCAGACTCTATTCTTGTGGCTTTTTAGACAATAACTGTTAAAAAAAACTAGAGAAAAATACTGACAAATGTCAATTTTCTGTGAAGAGGGACAAAATCACTGCTGTTTCACTGAAATGAGGGATTTTCTCTTTGATCTGGTTGGTAAATTTGGAGTTTCCTTTGTTTTCCTACCTGTCAGCTCTGAGGCTTTGGCTGTCCAGAAGGTGTTTTAGCAACTGCTGTGGGGAACATCCTTGGAGTTACTAACAGAACGTGCTGTTCAGAAAAAGCAGGGATTTGCTCCAAGATAAAGCAGAGAACTAATTTGTCAACTCCTGTGGCTGTACTAGGAATATTCCTGAGATAAATGACCACCAGCTAGAGTAAGATTTTCCTTGAGTCTAGCTTGGAGAAAAGGAGCTAATTCTCTTCAGAGCAGACAGCAGCTTCCCAGCTAATCTAGCCCAGAAGTTCTTCACTCAGCCATTGCTGGGTTAGCAGTGGTGATAAAACATCTGCACTTCCATTTCTGGAAAATACAACTATAAGGGATAAAATACCAGTGTTGAGTGTTTCGAGAAGTACAGGAAATTAAAAAGCAAACAAAACTAACCAGCCCTAAATCTAACCATACCAACTCACTTAACAGTGGCCACCAGTAGATATGTTCCTCCATGCACAGTGGTTTTTACAACTGAATGTGATCTGTGGCTCAAATTAATGAAGGAGTTTCCAAAAACCTCCTGCTCCAAGAATCCAAATGGAAGGAACAGTGAGAACTCTGCTCCTTCCACATAAGTCAGGTGCTGTGGATCACTCCTCTAACCATCAAAATACACCTGACATCTCTCCACAAGCACAAAGGATAACCAAACGTAGATTTTAAGAGGGGAAATGCTTAATATGAATATTTTCACAATTAGAAAGGTCATTTACTTGAACTTTAACTGTTCAGGAGCCCATGCTATGGACTGAATCATGGATCTGATAGAGACACCTGCATGGGACTGTATCACCCTTTTGTTTGTTTTGTTAAAGGTGGATCCTGCTCTAATTCATTCTTCTTCCCACTGAAGGAGCAGAGCCACCACAGAGGAAAAGAAGCTGAAAATGCCTCTCCAAGCACTGCCGTGGAGTGTTTTGTGTCAGGAATCCATGAGCCCAACCCTTCAGTTCAGGAATGCTGCCCCACACTCGGCCAAAAGACCAGCACTGACCGAGCCAAAAGAACTTCTTTCCTCATGAATTCCCAAACCCTGCTAATCCAGAAAGACTGGGGGAGAAAGGGATCAAAAATGACAACATGAAAAGAGCTTCCTCCTCCTTTCCTAAAAGGGCAGCACTTAAAAGCTACAGACTTTTTCTTTTTAAATTGTTTGCTTAATGCTTAATATCCAGCTTGCATTGCATCGGTGTTACAACTGCCTTTTGTTTACTGAAATGTGATGACCACACCATAAACCCAGTTTTATTGTCACTTCCAGCCTGCTTCTGTGAGGGGGTGGGGAGAGGACTCTGGTTTAGTCTCCAGAGCTCATCCAGAGCTTCAGCTCAGTCCAGCACAGGGAGCTGGAACAGTCAATAGTGGGAACTGGGCTGAAATCATTGGAACAATCAACACAGGATGAGACACATCAGGAAAAGAAACGAGACAGAAGGGGAGAGGAGAAAGCTCATAACATAATGAGATGTTTATCTATAAAACATTGCCCACTTCAAAGCAGGAAGAGCTTCAACTCCTTGGTTAAAGAAAAAATAAGAAGAGCTTTTAATTAAAAGATCAGTCAAAGATTTTCCACAGTCAAGCAGCCTCAAAGAAACTATGTGTGGAGGAGGCCGAGAGTCATTTTTAACATCATTAGTCCATTCTTCAAACTCAACAAAGTTTTATGAAAGCATTTCTCAAGATCTAGAATATAAGGACTGTGGAAATATCCCCAGCCCCTCAAAAAGGGGCTCTTCCCTTCTGATACCTCCATCCTCATCAGCTTTTGCACTGGAAAAGCCTGAAAAATACTACAAGAGCTCTGTGCCTCCCACCTCGTGGCAAGATAGATTGTAATCCTAGGACCGATGGCTTTGGGTTCAGCAAAGTTACTGCCATGGACTTTAGGAGACCTGGAAACATGACTTGAAATAGTTCTGTCCAATATAACTTGAAATATTTCTGTACACTGCTCTAGTCAGCTGAAAACAGGCTGTACTGAGCACACATTAGACAAAGGTTGAAAAGCCTTTGAAGGTTTAAATGACTTGCACCACTTTTCTGGAATGCTCTTTCCATTCAAGGAATATTTTCAGACAGGGATGGACATGACAGCACCACCTTATCCCCTCCCAGCAGTACAGCTGACACTCCATGCTCTGGGGAACAAGACTTTGAACCACTTCCCTCTGGTCATTGACTTTTTTAACGTTTTGTCTTAATCTGAAAAAAAAAAACCACCAGGATTTTGACAATTTAGCCTTAAATAAATAAAATGCAACTTGTTCTCTACAGGCTGCAGTTTAAAAACTATTTAACTTTACTGCAGATAGACAACATCAGGGCTAATGCACTCTGGAGGAGCTTTCCAAGCAGAGAATACCAGCCCTTGGAATGACTCCTATTCATGGAAACTCAGTCATCCCCACTTACCAGCTGTTAACTATGACTAATGAAAGTTCTGCTGAGTTGGTTCTGTTCTGCACAAGCACAGGGAATTACCTCTGTTTTATTTCAGGAATCATAACCATTTTTGTCTGTGAGAGTAAGTATTCAGTTGGACTTTCAAAGGTCTTTCCCCTGTTGCAGAGAACTCAGCTCCTGCCAACAGATTTATCATTGTCCACACCCTTGTGGAAACAACCCCTATAAAAGTGATTATGTGAGCATTATTATTTGATATCACAAGGATTTCTACATCTTCAATATAAATGCTGCAATGGCAAAATGAAGAAGACCTTTAGGGTGTGAAAAATACAAAATAATACCCTCCAGTGCAGGGAAGAAGCCACCTTTGCATTTTACATTGTTCAGACTAATTAAAACAGCTTTCTATCCTTAGTACAGGATGGGATTCCTTAATTCAGTTGGGGAAGAAAGAAAAGGCATCCAACATAAGTAAAATGTGTCAAAGGATTAACTGCACCCCATCCCTAGAGCCATTTTTATTCCATACATTAATAAATATGATTCCATTGAAGTTGATGTAAAATTCTTCCTTGCCTGAGTAGCAATGATTTTTAACACTTAGCACCAAAGCATCCATCAGGACAGGAATGTGAGAGGAACATAACTCTGCTCATGGGATATTTGCTCCTAATAGCTTTCCTAAGCAACTGAACAAATTCCAGTCAAGACACAAAAACTAAGAGCTGGTAACAAATGGAAAATATACGTCCTTGTTTCAGCCAACACACCCCCTACACATGCTCAGAACTGAACCCTGCAAACTCCTGTTAGCCCTGTGCTTTCCCAAGAGTGCATTTCTCCAGTGATGAGTACCAAATTTGCCTGTAAGAACTTCAAATGTAAATTCTGCTGTTGATAAAAATACAGAGCTTGTTAGCTGTGTGCTCCAGAGCCTGATGAAAAGGGCAGGAAGCTCTGATGTAATTTATAGCCTGAGAGAACCGACTGATGATCACCCAGCACACGAGGACAGAGTGCTCTGCCCCAGAACAGGCAATCCATATCTATTGATGCTTGTGGAAAAACATTCCATGAAATAGAACAGATGGAACATTCCAAAGAGACCTGTGAACACATGCCTACTTCGGATTACAGGGAGGAAAAAAAAGTTGATGCATGGAAAATCTAACAGTGCCTATTACCATCATCAGAGATAGCAGTTTCAAATCATCTTCAATCACCATGCTCAAATTGCTTGGAGATACAGAATGGGAAAGTATCAGAAAAAAAAGAAAATATCAAACATTTGTCAATCTTCTGCTGTCAGTCTGTGAGAATCACAGAAAAATTAGGTTCTCCTCAAGCAATGAAGTACAAATGAAATCAGAGAAGTACTCTGCCTCAGTTTTACACCCTCATGTTGTTCTGAAAACTACACTCCCTGTGGAAATCAGATTTTATGAAGAGTAAATTAATAAAATTAGGGAGGAATTGAAAAGAGGAAAAAAAAAGATAAATTACTTTGCTGAAATACTGGTAAAAGGTCCAGAACACAGGACTGCTTCTGAATAAACTCCTCAGTACCTCCAGGGCTCTGGCAGTTTCAACAGGAAGACCACAGGGCAAAACTTGCTCATATTTCTTTGGCCAGCTCTACAACTGTGAGATCTTGAGGAGCCAAACACAGCCCTAACAAAAAAAAGCAAACTTCTTTTCCAAAAAGCATTATTCCCTTCTCCTTTCACCCTTTCAAGACATTTAATACTGTGTCAGAACCAACACAATCACAACCATCCCCTGGCCATTTCCTCGTCACTCTGCAGCTGTCAAGCACATTAACTAAACTAATGAAACAATCATCAAGAAAATTTGTTTTTACATTTACTATCATATCAGATCGACCACTGGTAGGTCCTAAAACACCACCAGCACTGGGGCAAAAGCACAGTCCACAGCTCTGAACTCACAGGACAAGTTCTTGCTGACCAGCTCATTCAGCAGAATTCCCAGAATCTCTCTGCCTTCATCCAAAAATGGCTTTGTTTTGCTGATGGAAATTAATCTCACACAAAATGCATCAACCACATCCTGCTGCCTGCCATGCCCTAAAAGTTCTTCTTATAAAAGCTGTCGTCCTGCCCATGGAGAAAGTACTCCCACTCAGCACATCCTCCCAGCCAATGCAGAACACTGCTGGGAAGGCCCTGTAGCATAGAACTTATTGATTACCTTCTCCATTAATTTAGCGTTAATTAGCCTTTCAACTTGGAATCAGGGGACCTCAGATTATCACTTAATGCTGCCTCAGATAATTCCAGAGGTAAATTATTCACACTCATGACTAAATTCCTCTAAGAGGCCAGTCCAGACTGTGACAGTGTCTGGCTGTTCCCGTTTCATGGGCCTGGGAGCAGAGGAGACTCTGCCCCTGACTGATGTGTTTGTCAGTCCTTCTGAAATGATTTAATCATGTCAGTCCTGTCAAGTCACCTCACAAGACCAATCAACAGAGCTGGCCCTCACTGGCCTTGGAAGAAAAGCTTAAGTCAAGTAAAAATTACCCTCCAGGGGAAAATAAACTTCTTCAATACCAGTTTAATCAGCAGTGTGTTACTACTCTGAAAAATGAGAGCATCTGTAAACCCCCCATGCAAGAATGACTTGTGGGAGGAAGAGGTGACTAAGGAATTAAACTATCCAGTGGAGAGTAAATTGTGGTTTGTTGGCTCCACTGGGAACAAAAGGTCTGTGGCTCGCTGCCCGAGCTCCAAGAGGACATGACTTGCCGTCGGTATTTCCATGAAAGCTGTTATGTGATTCATTAGCTTTGCTGGCCCCTCTCTCCTCCCTCCCTTCCCCCCAACACCATCATTAAACTCATCTGGTCTCTCGAGCTCTTGCTTGGCAGAAATGGTGTTCTGACATCCAACTGAGTTAAAATGAACGGCTCCCATGTTTGGGTGAGAGAGGCAGATGAGGGAGACTAAAGAGAGCCCCCAGGAAAGATCTGACTACACACCCTGAAAACAAAGAACAGAAATGACAAGAACATGTATTTCCACAACAGCATTTATCTTGAAATTCTTCTATGTTTTACACTGAAAAATTCTTTCCTCAAACCTCAAACGAAGCCACCCCCTAGGCCAGGACAAAACAGACACAAGAAAACAGATCAATACTGACTCAGTGCATGCACTGACACTTGATATTCTCATCCAAGCCATGTAAGCATGTTTTACAAATAAACACAATCCCAAAAAAAGCCTAACCCTTGGATAACCCCACCCGTCACCTTGTTCCAACAAGAGAAGCTAACATTCCCCATTCAAGTGATTCTTTCACGAAAGTTTTTGTGGTTATTGAGTCATTTTTTTCCACCTCTTCCCAAAGATATTAATCATCCATCACCTGCAGATGTTTAGAGGGTAAACAACCCCCCCATCACCGTGTCAACCAGTGTCAGAGAGTGTCAGTGCTCCTGTTCAGAAATAACAGGAGGCCTCCCTGTTTCCAAGGCAAACTATGTTTGAAAGGCTTTCTCCCAGTAAATACAGAACACTGGATAATGCTGGATTCTTCTGTACAACTCCCAGGAAATGTTCCAGCTATTCCACAGGTGCTCTGGCCTGTGTTTGTATACATTAATGTTTCCTTTAGCTTGGGCAGCCAGCTTCAAAAGCAGAAAACTAATTCTGCTGACAAACTGCTGCAATATTCGCTCTTGTTTCACATCATTTTCTACACTACTTTATAGGTGTTTTCATTCTAAAACCTCCGCTGGCTTTAAAAAGATGAATATTCAGAGCACTGGGGTACAGCAGGAACACCAACCACTTGCAAGAAGCAGAGTTTTGGCAAACAAGTGATGCAAACACCACAAAGTTCTCACAAATGATTGTAAGAGCTGTTTAAAATAAGTTTTAAATTCGAAGCCAGGCAAAGCCTATAGAATCTAATGTTATTACAAGCAATCCTCTCAAATCCTTGTTAGACACTCTTAGGAAGACAGAGATTAATTTGAGATGATACTGGGCTGTTAGAGCTTTGTCTTCTGTTCAAAACATTGCCATCAGACACCAGCAGTGGATTTCTTTCCTCTGTCTTCCCTTTTCCACAGTCCCTGGCTCAGCCAGTCCCATTTCTTTGATTCCCCTCTATTAATGTGTTAACTTTCAACTGCTCAGCTTGGAGGCAACAATCTTCTTCCTGTTCCTGGACGGCACTGACCGGCCCACCAAGAATTTACACTTAATAGGAAAACCCATTAAAGTAAATAATAGTCTCATAAGTGAAAGTAAGTATTTTACTTTTAATTATAACCTATATTGTAACAGCATTAGATATTTAAAGACTTCAGTGCCCACTGACACCAAGAGGAGGAAGAAAGGCTGTTCCCAATACTCCAAGATGGTAAATTTAGGGTGAAAGACTTCGAGATGTGCCATAAGATGTCCAGAAAGTTTCCTAAGAGGGCAGATAAACAAGATGACCCCAAATGTCACGCTCAGAGAAACAGGCCAGTTTGGTTGTCTGTCACTAGAGCTGGCTCATGGGCTAAATCAATAAAGCAACCCATTCCTGGGGTTTAGCCTGGTTATTCCAAAACACAAGCTTAGGAGTACCACAGTTGTTAAAGATGTTGGTGTTCCTGAATGAGAGCTGAATGAAGTTCTCTCAAGCAGAAACAAAACTCAGAGATAGCAGGACATATCACATTCTGATGTGAGAAGCAGGGTTTTGTATCCCAGCTGTCAAAACCCAACACAAACTCTGAGTTCCAAAGACAGAGCTCTCACATACAATAAGGAATATGTTGTCAGATTTTTTTTTTTGTCAGCAGGAATGTTCTTGACTCTTTTTCATGGTTAAGCATGTAGTTCAATACAAAACACTGCTCTTCAGTCCTACTCATACCTTACAAACAGTGAGGATATTAAAACAAGACCTAGTACAACCTACACTTAAAACCAGAATAGTTTAAAAACTGCTTAGGTGCAGCAGAAGTATAACTCTTTCCTCTTCAATAAAAAAATAAATCAAGAGAAAACAAAGGATGAAAGAGATTTTTCAAACCCACAGGGGGTTTGCACACTCATTTATCATCTGTGTTAATAGCAATAAGCTGTTCAAAAAAGGCCCTGCAAAATCAGAGTCTGTTTGCTCCAACTGATCAGAAGTCAGCAGTGTATCTCCCCGGGCTATTATCCAGCTCTCCCTCAGACATTATTATTAATTATGATAATTAATATTATGACATAAATGACACGAACACGCTTCAATCCAGCAGAACTTCGCTGGCTGGCAGTGGCCGGCGGATTTCGGGGGCTGAGGATGCAGGCAGCCATACTTCCCAGCCTGAAGTTTAACTTTCCCTTAGGGCAGCATTTCTTCTGGTGACTGGATACTGGCAGCTTTTGTGTTCTTCATTAGCCCGGTGATTAACACAGTGCTAGAGAGTTCTCACTACACCTCACTGCTGTTCCAGCACTCACTCGCTGGCAAATCCATTGTGAGAGACCCCTGAGCAGCAATGCAGCCCTGGCTAACAATACCAGAGATCAGGTACATTTGTATTTGCTCTGAAAACAATACCTACACATCTACCCGAAGTCATAAAAACCCCTGATCAAGCAATAACAACTTTAATGGGTTTTTGTGAATGAAATTCCCATGGCAACAGCAAGAAACAGAGTGCCAGGAAATACAACCGATTGCGGTTTTATGTGTGTTAGAGGGTTCTAAATTCGGAAAGAAACTAAGAAATAAGCAGCAGAAATCAGTGGACCCACGGGGTTTTCCCCCTCATTCAGCATTTGAGAAACAAGCAAAATAAACCAGAAGGCAACCGAAGCAGCACTACGGCATCAGGAACGAATTAGCAGCCGTGCTGGTGTACGGTGCAGACATTTGGCACACGGGGAATGCGATCTACCTGATACCAGCTCTCGGCTTCCTATGAAATCTGCTCCTGATTAACATGCAGAGCGCTACACTTCTGAAAGGACAATGGTGGGAGACCTTCCACAAAGGCATCATTTTAAATTCTAAGGCCTGGAAAATTTCAGGCCTCAGGCCACGAACAATGGTGAAGGCTAACACAGCCAAGCTGCAGATCCTGACAAGTTCTATGTACATCACCGCATCGGCTTTGGAACTTTTTAGCTGCATCATGCAGACTATGCAAAAAAAATCTGTCAGCGAACAGGGTCCCTCCCTTGCAGGCATTCTGCTCCAAAGGATTCCTTTCAGAAAAGCTTCCCTAAGGACGCTCCTGTGATCTCAGGTAGGGAACGGCAATAAAGCGCATTTACAAGGCAAACAGCAGCAGTATCCCCAGCAGGCTGGGAGCCACCAGCGTTCGCTGTGACAACAGCCCCGTGCCGCCTCAGCGGGCGCCGGGCTCAGCCCCCGAGAACAAAACGCCATCCCCGCGGCCGCCGCCGCCCCCCGCCGCTCGCACGCACCTTGCTCGTGCTCCTCCGCTCTGCCCGGCTGGTTGCCCATCTCCGGTGGCCGCCCGGCTCCTCCCGAGCTCCTTCAGGCCCCCGGCGCGCCTCTCATGCCCGGTCCCGGCGCGGCCCTGCCTCTCCCTCTGCCCCTGCGGTGCGCTCCGAGCCAAGTCCGGCGGGGCGCGGCAGCCGGCGCCTCGCTAGGAGCTGGCGGCAGAGCCGCGCTGCGGCCCCCGCCGAGGCAGCTGCGGCTCTGCCTCCTCCCTCATTCCAACCTCGCGCTCGGCGGGCCGGGCTGGGCAGGCAGCGAGCGGGGCAGAGCCGGGGGACACCCAGCGGCCGCCGCGGGAACCGCAGCGCTCCGGCCGGGGCGAGGGGGGAGCCCGGCGCCGCTGGAGCCGCGGGCCCCCGGGCTCCGAGCCGGCAGTGATGCCCCGGCACCGGCTGGAGCGGAGCTTCCCCGCCCTGGAACAGCCGTGAAGGACAGCGGGGAATGGCACAGAGCCCGTTCCGGGTGATACACTGGGATATTTCTCAGCAAAACGCTGAAACAAGGCTGGGAGCGAAGGAGGGCAGAGGGACCCTGAGCAGCCAAATGCCTCCAAAGCAAAGCCAGAATTAGTTTTCCACAATTCCACCACCCGAAGCGTGCTTACGATGGAACAAACAGACCCTGCCCACAGATCTAACTACACTGCTGAGCACGGCACTGACATGTCTGGGTAAGGGCATCTCTTATCCATCACAAAAACGAGGGGACCCAATTTCAGAAATGCTCAGCATCTTGTGAAAACATAGATACCCAAAGGATGCTGAAATGAAGATTGGACCCCTCTTAAAACCTGACCGTGATTGTGAGCATGAGCCCTTTCTGACAAGTCCCATCTATCAGATCTGTTCTGAAATCCTCTGGGGCTATTCCTGGGTCAGCCAAGCACTCCCAGCTGCTCGTAGCTTCCACTGGTGCTGAGAACAGCACAGCAGATTCACATCCCTATTATATTAAACAATATACAGGATACACTGGATACTACTAAAGCCTATTTCTCTTTATTGAAGTAATTTCCAAATTTCCCTTCACACTTCTTGCTTACTTGCTTCATAAAAGCACTAATGAAACAACAGTCAAACCTGACAGCCACTATTACATCTAGACCTGCAGCCACAAAGAGGAGCAGATTCCATACCATATCTCTGTCATCAATACTTTTGCCTGTGACTGGCACTGCAAGAGCAGCTGCACAGGACAGGCCCATCCAGAGCCTGGCAACAGCACATCTTTCAAAAAAATCAGGATGCTCCACACTCATGGAGCCCTGATGTACACGGGAAACAATACTGAATGACTCCAGTGATCAGTTTCCATTATGTGGATAATTAACAGAAACATCTTGAGGCTTTGTTTCAACAAGAGAGTTATAAACAAATTCAGAAATAATAAACTAATGTGTCTCCCAGGCTCAAAACATCCTGAAAATAAAGCATGGAGAATTAATCTAGTTGTGCATCATTCACTTCAAATAAAATATCTGGGGACCATTCAATATGATAGAAACAGAATTTTGCTAATATTTCAGTATAATAGGATGAGTTCATTGTCAATCTTAAGCTTTCCATTGTTCTTCCTCTGTCACTTTATGAAGTGAAAAGTTTTCATACAGCTGTCTACATTTGGATGACATTAAACAACTCCTGTCTGCTTCTGTCTTATGACATGTCAAACACAAAATGCTTTGTTTAATGAATAAGCCATCAAAGTTCTATAAAAAGGAATCAGTGATAGTTCATTCTTTCTCTAAAAGTTGTCTTATGATCTCTTAAGTGTTGTATCTTACTGTGGTGCGTACTGAGTCTGCCCTTTCCAAGGTACAGATGCAAACATCCTCCAACTGCTGTTGAAATGTATCTCCCACAGAGATTTTCTTCCATTATAGACTAAAGAGAGACTTCTGCTTTTCTTCAACAGGACTCACCTGAGGGGCTGCATTAGCTGAGAGAGTCTGTTGGGCTGATAAATCCTGAAGCTGAGCATTTATTATTTCATCACCTGCTTTCTATTTCTGTAATCACAAAAAGGAATGGTGTAACAAGGTCCCAGTGCAGCGCTGGTGCAAGCCTGGAGTAATTGTAAAGTGTAATCACTGAGTCAGAGCAAACACACCCGAAATCTGAGCACTGCAGAAGAGTCAGGACTGGAAGAATCAATCTGTTATTTTTGACAGTGGCACGAAACATAAGTCAGAACATTCTAACACCGTGAGAGGGAGAATGATGTCAGGCCAAAAGCCCAGGTCCATAATGAAAGGTAAAGCACAAACTTTTAAATACAGCTACAGCCTGAGCAGAAGGCATGGATAAGAGATTACTGGTTAGGGAGCTTGCAGTAAACGCTGAGGAAAAAGAAAAAGGAGGAACAGCAAGCATGACATGGGGACTAGGTAACAATTTACAGGAGATGCATGGCTAAATCTTTAGGCAGCTATTTGTTATCTGAACATTTTGCATTGCTTTCCCTTCCTCTTCAGTAATAAAGGCATAAAAATTAATGAATGAATTTCATCTCTACAAAGCAGATTAGCTGGTCTCTTCCTAGGCGTGAAGCTTGACTCATCCCTTTGCACTTTGTTGAACTGCCAATAAAACTTCACAAACGCTCCTTTCCTACATAGTGAGAATGGGAACGAATTACTGAAGGTGTGACATACATAATTCTTTCATCTCTCTAATCAAATGACAGGATTTACTTGCCAGGCATAACCTTTCTTTGCATCCTGCTCACAACACAGCAAATGAATGAGTGTAACTTCTGTTCAAATTGTAATCCATGCTCACGAGAACAAGCGTGAAGATGCCACCAAATCTCAGATTTGCAGTGGCCAGGTAGCTGACAGTCTCTCCAGAAGGCTGAGGTCTAAACAAGGTACAGATACTGATGCTGGACTAAACTCAATGGGCCCTAAGCGTGGGCATCATGAACACCAAAGTTCACACTATCACACTCTTCTTCTTCCATTAATGCTAAAGATTTTACGAGCACCAAGTACTTAAGTAGCAGGGAAAATAAATCTACAGAATGTGTGTATCATTCCTAGTAGTGGACCCCAAAGGATTAGGAATGTAACATCTAGAGCTGAATCCCAGATAAGCAATAGCTTTTTAAAACCATGCTAGAAACAATTTTTTTGTAGTGAAGATACTTGGCGAGGTCACAGTCCATGGCACAGACCCACAGCCTTCCAGGAACCCATCTGAGATGGAGCTGTCAATCCCTCCCCTCTTGCTTTCCAGTATTAAAATCTAATGGTAAGCCAAAAAGTGCTGGAAAAAAAAACAAACCAACAAAACAGTGGAAAGAAAATACTACAAGGAATGCCAAGCCCTCCCTGATCTGCATACTTGTCAGACCAGGCCAGCTCTGCGTTCCTTTCCTTCTCCCTCCCATTCTTTAAGTGCAAACACAATGGCTCTCTGCCAAGGCATTCTGGCTGCAATACATTCAGGCCCAGAGAATTTGTGTTAAGGATCATTTCTCTTCAAACCAGCTGAAGGAAAGCTGATAATTAACCTAGGGCAGGTAGTCAGAGCAAGGTTGTGTTGACTTTGCTGAACAATTTCAGTAAAGAAGCCTGAAAAGAAATGAAAACAAGCTGAGAGATCCTAGATTTATGTTATTCCTGGAGCATCCAGGCATGCTCCCCTCTCTGTTTAGGTGTCCCTAACAAGGCTTTTGGGATCACCACAGTTCCCTTAATGGAACAGTTCCAGCTGTAATGGATCCTCCCTGTACATGTTGGGTTGAGCCAATTAACTGTCAACAATTTAATGAGTTCAGTCATTATAGCCTTCAAGATTCAGCATTTCAGTATCCCTACCACACACTGAATCCTCTTAACTGGCTCAGGTCCCAGAGGGGCTCACGTGTGCCAACAAAGTCATTCTCAGGGGAAAGCACAGAGGAAATGGTCTCTTTCACAGGTGGTTTTAACAAGAAGCTGAATGCAGAATCTTAGAATGTGATATTAAAGATTCAGCACAGGAAATGTAAATTCTGCAGGAGATTAGGACAGTGAGAAAACTGAAAAAGGTACATTCTGCAGACAGTGTTGTCAGCAGAAGTTAATTCCTACTTGTTTAATAATGCAAGATGACCGCAGCCAGCTTGTGAATGCCTCTCAAAAAGCCTGTTATCCATAACAGGATCAGGTATCAGAAATCCTACCAGGCAGCCTCTAAAATGCATTGGTCTCACTACACTCCCAGTTATCAAAGAGGAAAAAGGTGCCTGGAGAACAGTCATGTGAAACAGCACCCCCATTCCCAGCCATTCCAGGATGCAGAACTATCCACAGCTTAGGGAAGGAAGGAGCAAAGCTTCAAAGAACATGAAAAACAACAACATACAGGAACATTTTCAGCAAAGGCATCAGCAATCAACAACTGTATTTGTAGGCTAGGGCAAGAAAAACAAAAAAACCTTGTAAGAAGAACTAAGAGAAACTTGACAAGTAGCAGCCATAAGCTAAATCTGGGATGCCAAATTTGATCTACCTCAAATCTTGAGCTTTCCCTTTGGAGGACAGTGGGTGAAATCTTCTAAACTGGTGCTGAAACTCAGTCTGACTACTTGACACCTGGGGAATCACACATAGAAGAAACATTTTGCTAAGGAATGTCAGGGAGGTTCAGGTTCATATTTGTCAGCAATATGTTAAGCATCCTTGCAGATATTTAGAGGTGTGTGTAGATGCCAATATGCATATCCAGCTGCATGCAGAGCCGTGGATGTAAATGCAGACACACTTCCCATTGCTTTGCATGTTCAATTCCTGCAGCACTTCTGGCCAATTTGAATGACAGCCTGACAAAGCAATATTCTGAGTCTTCCTTTCCTTTTTTTACACCACTTTTGCAGCTAGAATCTCTTTGTAAGAAAGAATAATTATGCAAGAGCTGTGTCTTGTACCTGGAAGGGGGAGCAAAATGCAAGTGGCTTTCCAGATGAGGATTTGGAGCATATTTACAGCTCCTGGGAAAGCCCAGATGAGCTGAGCCATTTGGTTGCAGAGAAGCCTGGTGGAACAGAACACACCGATCTCATTAGCGTCCCTCACACTTGGCACTATCACTCACAAGAAAAATGAGACACTAACGAGCCTGAATGCAAAGTGCAGCAGCCTCTCCCAAACCTATAGCAGTGCTTTGATGTGACAGATCACAAAAAGCAGGTGCTGTCAAAAACTGATGTATGGCAGAGTGAAAGGGCCCCAAGGTCAGAGAGCTGTCCTTCAAAAGCAATCACTTTCCTTTTTCCTGTCCTAATTGGGGTGCATTAGCATCTTAGGAACTACTAAATTGTCAGTTTGATTTTTTTTCAGGGATTTTTTTTTTTTTTTAAGAAAGCTTTTAAATAAAATATATTTCCTTGAATTTTCTGACTGTGGAGGGACAGCTTCTGGTCTGGATTAGCTTCACATTAATCTAAAGTTTTACCCCACATCACAAAGTGGAAAACACCAAGCAGAGAAGTTATCTGAAAGAAGACAGTAAATTTGATAAAGTCCATATATTACGATCAAATAGCAAGCTGAAAATGACAATTCTGTGAACATGCAGGAAGCCCTGAAATCTGTAGTGAGCCAAATTTTCAATTTTGCTGGGAAAGAAGCATATCTAATGAGCTATGTGCAATAAAACCATACACCAGCCTCCCCTCTGGAATCAGCCACAGGTGAACAAGTCTCACCAGTGATATTCAAGCTTTCCCAGCACTGACAGCAGTGCTGGCTGGGGCCAGTTGGCCTCATTTAGTTAAAGCCTTTCTTTCCTGAATATCAGCATTATCTACACAGAAAAGCTGCAAGCAGATGTTTTAGAGGGAAATCAAGACTTTTCACATAAACTGCATGAAAAGCAAACAATGATGGACAAGTGGAGTCATGGTATGTGCTCTGCTAGCACTAGGAAGGAATTGAGGATACACAGGTATCATATTTAGTCACTGGGACATTAACTCTGATTCTTGGGCAGGAATGTGGGTGACAAATCACAGAAAAACTCATCAAAACAGAGCCCCTCCTTATTGGAGCTGAAGATTGTTCAACCCAATATAACCTTCAGGCCCTTCTATAAGGTTTCACTGATTATGCCAAATTTCTTTCTGTTTAATTTGCTGGGTTTATTACAACAGCCTGTGCTGCACAGCAGCTTCATTTCCATTGCTGGCAATGTTCCTTTCTGGGATTAGCAGCTTTTGTCCAGGTAACCTGCAGAGTTCAGGGCTCACCATGAGATGCTGAGGAGATAATTGAAACTCTTAATATCTTTGAGCTCTCCTCCTCTATGCTCCTGGATTGGCACCATCTCCAGCCTTGGATGTGGATCAACTCAGCAGGAACACACAGAAAGCAACAGGCTTTTGTTATTCTGGCTGAAAACTCAGGCCAACTATTGATTTCCCCATTTTATGCATAAAAATAAATGGTAATTTCTGATGGAGCAGGGGGTGACACAGCAGGCCACCCCTCAAAATCCTGCTGGCATCTTGGCTTCTCCCAGCCTCCAAAGATGTAACACATCCCACTATCACTGTGGGAAGGTGTGGCACCTGTCTCTTGGTTTGGGCTTTAGAGAGAACCAGAGCTTATCAGCAAAGCAACCAGAATTTCTAAAAATACTAAGATGGGTGACAACAGCATTGCTATTGACAGCTTCCTATTGTTTCTGAGGCAAAAATTAGGCTGTCTAGAGAGATTTAGCCTTTATTTAGCCATAAAAAAATAAGCTGATGAAGCAGCCTGAGAAAACAAAGTACAGCTATCTCTTAATTACATTTCAAGGATAACTGATATCTCATCTTGGAGCTGGCAGCACTTGATATAAAAATCAATATATTTGTGAGAAATGGGAATGGCTGAAACATTCTCAATGCTTTTGGATGATGTGTGACTGGACTGTGCCATGCCCACAACCTGGCTCTCTCTCTTTCCTGATGTCCAGCATAAGACTCCTTTTGGTTCCTGCCCAACCTGACAAATAATAGCAGCTGTCACTGAAATCACATCAAAGCAGATTAAACCAGACAGCCTCCAGGGAAGTTTTCAGAAAGTGCTTGAACTGGGAGTTTGTAGGGACTGAATGACAGAACTTTGATCAAGGATTTGGAATGACTTCCAGGCTCCATTGAGAAAGTAATTTCACCTGCCTGAACTTCAAATTTTCCATTTGCATGCCAGTCCTGCCATGCAGTGCTCGTCCTGAGAGGTATATGATCACATAAGAAGCTTTGATGTTCTCTGTGAAATTGCATTTTTTAAGGTTATTTGGCTTGCAGACCTCAAAGGAGCAGAATCTGAAGTCATTGATTTTGTACAACCCTGAACCTTAGGAGAAGAGAGTCCTGGTTTCTCATGAAAATACAAAATTCTCTATTTATACATTTTACAATCTTTACTATATGGCTTCATAGACTGGATGGCTTTACAAGTCCATGCATTAAAATCAATATCAAGATCAGTGAACTCTTCCTCCTGTTTTACAATTTTCACAGCTCTTTTTTTATCTACTGAGACATTAAAAACAATGCCAGAGCTCTGTAAGCTTGGCTTTAACAAACCCAAATGGCTACTTCAAGGACAGCACATGGGAAGACATTACACTGTGGATAAGGAAGCTGAATACAAGACATTTATTTCTCCCTGTGTGTCATTTCCCCCTGCCTGGGATTTCAAAACTGCCAAGGAGTTACAAAACCAAACATCACAGCACAGAACTTCCAGCCAGAATCAGTCTCCAGCTCCATTTGCTCAACTCCACTTGCCAAGGATGGCTACATGGGCTTGGCCACATCCCCCTTTAAGTTGTTTATGATTTACTGTGTTAGCTCCCAACAGGGCAGACAGGAGTAATTCCATCAATAAAAGGTTGGAATAAATAACTGAAACTCCACCAAGGGCAGCACAGAAACAGCTCTATTTAAACAACAAATCTTGAGGTCAACTGTTTATTATCTGCAGCATTTGGCACATGTGTTACTGCTCAAGGTCAAGACACAAATGGTGGACAGCCTAAAGAAGAAAGAAACCTAAGCTTTTTTAATTTCCATACCTTTTCCCCTTTAATTTCTCTCACACAAGACTATAATACCAACTGAGTGCCACCAGAGTGTGGCTGGAACTAATAGAATATCATTGCAGTAAAATGATCAATTCACTCACTCGAGTAACAGACAAAGAAAGCCCAACCTAGAAAGCACAAACAAGGGGGAGACATAATGCCTGCAGTCAAGACATGAAAAGCAAACACAGAACAGATGAAGGCCATCAAAGAAACCAAAGAAAGGGGTTTCAGAATAAATTTCTAGATTTACACGTTTGGCTACATACACAAACATCTGCGTTTCCCAGCTACTGGAACATTCTCACTTGGATTAGCTCCACAGTCAGCATTGCATCTTGATCACAATCAGACTATTTGGGATGCCATTGCAATAAAATATAGCAGCTGAAAACGTTCTCTCCTTTCCTACTTCTGTTCCCTGGAACATGCTGTGCCCTCTGTCACACTCACTGTTAGTTCTCTTAGCAACAACACACCATTTTAGTGGGACTGCTGGTGGTTTTTCCAGTGTGACAAAGCATTCAGCTTTGTAACCTGGCTCACTAAGATCAAACACCTTCCAGTGGCCCTGGCAGTGACACATTCTCAGAATACAGCTGGATTTCCAAGCACTCTTTTGAACTGTGGAAGCACTGTAAAAACAGACATGTAAGACACTGTACACACACTTATAATAGTCCCCATAAGAGATGGGACAGTTCTATCTAGGTTAAAAAAATTTTAGAGGGGCAGCACACATATTTTAGTGTTTATCTACACACTTGTACTCTTTTCATTCAGCATTAATATTCCCATTCATACTTCTACAAATGCTGATGCAAAGCAATATATGAGGTTATATCCAACAATGCAATTTAAAGTGGCAAAGCAATACCCAGATGTAACTTGACCTCCATAAACCATTTCAGCCTTTGTATTTAAAGCAGTCATCATCATAAATCTCCCTCCTCCAATCCCAGTTATTATAGCTGCATGCAGAAGAGGGCTCTCTCTTCCAGTGCTTGTGTTTTGGTATCTGACATACGTATTCCATTCTGGACTCCCTGCAGTGCTCTTTGCCTGGCTGCATTCCCAGGATCCTGTGCTGCATCATCTGTACAGGTTTTCTTCTCTCTGCATGGCTCCTCCCAAGCATCATGCCTCTTTATTGGCTTGTGAATCCCAAATTCCTTTGGATACAGCTAGTTACTATTAAATTTGAGGATTTACACACTAATTAACAGCAGAATGGGATCTGTCTTTGGGTTACCATGAAACATTTGTGCTGTTGCAAGACATGTCATTTTCTTCCAGGGGTATATAAAGGTTTTTATATTTTTTTTTCTTTAAGAAATCCCTCTCTGAGAGTAACATTGTTCTGTCACACAGCCAAAACCTGCAGCGGCTGTGACAAATAGGGAGGTCATGGTCAAATTTAATAAGAGCTCACATTCCCTTGGAAATGCCACCAGGGAGCAGACAAAAGCAAGCATTTGCTGAGCTCCTGGGGGACAGCAGAGCGTTTGCACTGAAGCCCTTGGTATGCAGATGGTGTCGCTGCCTCTCGGAACAGGCTTAGGTTTGAAACCTACGGGAATAAGCTGATGGGGAGAGCGTGCCCCGGGGTAGCTCAGGCTGTACATGAGGATGCCCAGGGCGGGCTCTTTGTTCTCACGCCTCTGCCGCCTCCCAGGAGCAGCGGGGAAACAGCTCTGCTCACTCAGAATAGGGAGAAGAGAGAACGCTGTTGATAAATGGGGAAAACTTCAGAGAGCAAGCTCTCCATTGCGGACCTGCTATGGAGAGGGGGGCTGAATCCACCCCGCCCCGGCCAGCCCGGACCCGCAACCGGGACGGGCGCGGGCCACCGGCGCCACCGCCTGGCTGCTGCGGCTGCCCAGGCTCCTAAAACCATCCAGCGCCTCCCTTTTCACTTCGTTTCCCCGGCTCGTGGGGTGTGCGGTGCAAGGCACATCGTCCTGTGACCGCCACAGCGGGAAAGGCACGGCTGTGCTGCAAGGGGGACAGGGGACACTGCAGGGAGCTGGGCACACCAAGTGACACTCAGAGCACGGTCATAGACTGTCCTCCAGGATCTCTGTGCCTACCTGGGCTGGGCTTCAGCCTGCTCTCAGCAAGCTCCGAGATGGCTCCGGTTGTGATGGTCTTCTTCAGCCTGGAGACTCCCGAAGCTGCTGCTGCCCCAGGTTTCATGAGCGTGTCCTCGCTGCTCGCCCGCTTCAGCTGCAACACAAAAGGTGGAACAGGTCAGGGCCCTGAATATTCCCATCAGTTAGTTCAAAATGCAAGATTCCTTGGAAAAAATTTAACATTTCCATAAAGTAACCCCATGGTAATATTGCCTTGATAACTGGACTACATAATTTTTGGATTTGCTTTGCATTCCAGGTTTTTGTGAAGTGGGTTAAGAGAAAAAACACTGTTCCTACAATAAAGAATGAAAATAGAAAAGTTCACAAATGCAAATAATTAAAAGGCAAAGAGAAAATAGTTTACAGGAGTAGTCTACTGGCAGCTGGCAACTTTTTAGGAAGGAATCTCTGGTGACACAAGTCTAAGTGCCTACGCAGGAAAATCATGGAACACAAGCACAAGGTAAGATTCAAGGAGAAACACGGAAATTATCTTGCTTCAGCAAGCAGAAGTTGCAGTTTACCTCAGAACTTGGGTCAGCTGATTTCCCATTTGTGTGCCTCTAGTAACAGCCTCTAATTAATTTCAGGAAAAATACTTCAAGTATTTTAAAACCAAAGCTTTGCAGAGTCTCCCTAGAGCAGTAATTTTTCTATACTTTTTGAGTTTGTGGACACCTAAAGTGTTTTCTCAAATGAAAATCTACTTCCTTTGAAGCTGTCCAGTGACACCCGAGGGTCCCTGAACCACAGGCTGAAAATCACTGCTGGGTTAAGAGAAAAGAGAGCACACAACGAGCACTGTCCCTGTTTAGTGGTTCCAGAATGTGAAGCATTTAAGCAAGATGAAATCTTTCAACTTTAATTCCTTCTCCCTTTCATCTCCTCCTCTGACTCAGAGTCTGTGGTTTCCTGGACCCTGTGAGCCCATAAGTTTCAATAGCTGAAGTGTTGATGTGCTCCAGGATACCAAACAATGAACGTTTTGCCTTCTGGCAGAGGTTTTGTCAGCTCACTCTGAGGAGGAGAATGGAACAACCTGACTTTCTGACCTTTAGAGAATTCTGCAGTCTCTCTGAAGTAATTTCTTCAATGTGTTCTTTCCTATAGCAGCAACTACGGTGCCTTTTCTACTCCCTTTCTTCAAGGAAGGCACTTGGATGATTTTGAATTTGCAGTTGGATGACAAATTGAAGGTTTTAGCTGTCATTAGGAAGAAATCTCTCCACAATTAACACTAAATTTAACAAATCAAACGTATCAAATTTCCTGATTAGTCTCCTCAGCAGCATTCCTTCAGAGAGGCTGCCCCAACCACACCACACAACTGCCTGGAACACCAGACTGAAATACCCTATTAATGAGGGCATCTAGGAGGCTACTTAGCAAGTGAAATAAATTATTCCTTTCCTTGAAAAACTGTGACAATTAATGAAGTTTTAATCAAGAGGAGATCGAAATGCTGTACCCTGCTATGTACTGTTCACTAAAACTTTGTTACTGGCAACAGCTACAACCTTGGTCTGGATTGGATGACCAGGTTATTTCTGTTTGCTGGTTGCAAGGATGCAGATGCAGCAGCATTTCAGATGTATTACTCCCTTTCCTTAAAAACATTACTTTGTCAGAAGTTTCTGCTATTCTTTAAATATATCTGTATAGAAAAATAGGATTCATAAAATGCATTTGTTACATTGCAGTATCTTCTGTTAATGTATTTTGCCTTGAAAGGAGAGGCAAAGGTTTTTAGGAGTGCTAGAAATTCATTAATAAATCTCTTTGAAATTCTTTACATGTGTAACTATCAGCTGAACTAAGAATTTGCCATTTGTTTTTTTCCATCTTCAAAGTCCAGGCAATTCCCTCACCCACAGAGTGTACAGATGCAGTGTCTCCCCCAGTACATGCAAAATACTTTCTGAAAGGTGGATTAATCTAATACACAATAAAATTTAAGTCTCCCTACACTTAATACAGTGGGTGTAGTAGTTTGAGGACTAAACCAAAGCTTTAACCTGGAACAAGACTGGAATGGTTGAAGAGTTCCTATGGATTAGTACCTTGCTGAGCCGGGATTCGAAGGCAAGGGAAGTGGAAGACTTTGATGTCTTCATTCCTGTGGAGGTGGTGGAAAGAGGTTTTCCTCTGTCAACCCCATGGCTCCCTTGCTTTGCTATTGCACTCCAAGATCTGGCACTACTCTTCATTTTCTTCCCAAGTTACTCAGTCTACAGACTCTAAAAAAAAAAGAAAATGTTTATATGTATTTATACACTCTCACAAAAATATAAGTTGTCTTTATGTGACCTGAAAGGGCAACAGAGATATCTGGCATGAGTTTGAGGGGCTGAAAAGGCTGTGCTGAACTTGATTCCCTCTCTCAGACACATTAAAACTCAGCCCAGAGAAACCTTTCGAGCAGGCTACAGACACCCTTATATTTCATACCAACAGGTAACCTGAAACACCACAGAAGGAACTTTAACTTTTTTGGGGGGCTGTTTAAGTCCCAAAACCTCTCTCAGGCACAGCAGAGTACCTGTGAATGCTGAAGCACAATGAAAGAGTAACTGAGAACACTGAAGTCCATAGCAATTTAAAGCAACCTTGGGATAAAAAGAAAATTACTTATTTTACCATTAGATCCAGCATCTTCAACCAAAATAACACTCACTCTTAGAAAGTCACATGAGAAGCAAGTTTCCTCAGATGGATGGAAAATATATCTTTAACTTATCAGAGTCTTCTAGAGGAACAGCAGTTGATGTTGCCACAGTGATAAAAAGATGTTTCACAATACCAAGATTCACAAAATGTAGTTAAAAAAAAACCAAACAACTTCCTTGCCAACAAAGATCCAGATCCACTATTCCACAGAGATAAGCTTATGCAAGAGAGAAATCCTGCCAGGAATCAGCAAATAGACATGATTTCCTTTTTTTGGACGTAACTGAACACATTTCAGCTGCCAGCAGGAACAACCAGCCTGTTTCCCTCAGTCGGCTGACAGCTGCCAATTAAACATCTCCCTCAGCTCCTGGAGATCTAAACCCATTTATTTTCACCAGCCATTGCCCAATCCAAACCATGAGCAGAATAAAAGAATTATTTGGATATTTTTTCCAAGTCCCATCAGCCTGCTGGGCTGGGAATGTGAGGGAGGGGAGGTGGCCTGATATCTCCTGTCCTCCCCCACTTCAGATGAGCAACACTTTTCTTCATTTTCCAAAATAGACACAGGATGTAGCTGTGGCTCAGCTTTGTGTAGGCAGAAGGTAACTTGCTCCTTGTCTGTTAAACAGGTAACCAGAATATCCACAGGGATAAGCCCAGTGCCTCAGCAATGTGCTCACAGAGGAAGAGTGAACTTGGACAGCATCACTTTGACAGAGAGACCGAAGCAATTTATTCCTGGCTGAGTCAGGAGTGGCTCTGGTCACATTTTACATCTCATAATTTGCATTGTACCTGATTTCACATTCATAAGGACATTCACTGAACTCCCAGGACACAGATCTGTCTGGGGCTGAGGTGAATTTGACAGTGACAGCACCCACCACGGTTTGTTCAGGGAATGTTTCTGCACAGAGCCAAGGGCAATGTCAAGTGCTCTGCTGCTGTTCTACAGAGAACAATGGCAGCGAGTGACATTGCCTCTATTTGTCCTTGGTGCCTCTTGCAGGGAGGGCTGTTTACTCTCTCCACAGCAGTAACCTATCAGCTCCTAAATAAAGGAATAAAAAAGTTACCAGTTGTTGCTAAGTATAGTCATTACCCCATTAAAATTCTTACCACATCCAGCGAGGAGCCATCCACTGGTCTCACAGAGAGTCTTGGGTGATGATTATGCTGATCACTGTTTTAAAGCCCTGACAGATATGTAAACTATATCACAATAGATAATATTATTTAGCATTCCCACAGCTCATGATCCACCTTAGCAAGCTTTGGTGCTTTACAGTATTTAAAAACCTATATTTTAACAGGCTTTTAATCCTTTTAACAGGCTTTTGATATTCACTGTATTTATATGGGTGAACAGGCAACTACACATGCAAACTCTCTTGCTGATTAGATCTCCAAATTATGCAGATTCTGTTTTTTTGCAGATCCAGTGGTTGCACATACACTGCTTTATTACACCCTCTGGTTTATTTCATAACTGTATCTCATATTTTCCTGCCTTAAGCTGTACAGATGCTGTCTTGATATCCAAAGGAATTTAATTTTGAGTCATCCATGACATTTTAAAGTTGCAGTGGAGTGATAGGCTCATTAGACCATGATGTTAGGAGTAAAAGGAAGAGGTACTTTAAAAAAAAACAAACCCAAACCAAAACTCAGGAAATCCATCCAGTAGCCTGAGGCAAACTGGCTTTTTCATGTAAAGAGAGCTGAAATATTTGCCATGAGGATTCAATAACATTTTACTGCAGCAAGCAGATGAAACTAAAATTGAGAAGAAATACCTGGATTTATTAGTGTTTATTATTAGTTTTCCCATGTATTTATAGAAGAACTGGCATTTGTAAAAGATGGAGTTAAGACTTCTCAGGTATTTGGCTAACCTGAATTTGCCTTGTAGATAAAGATTTCCATCTCTGAAGTGGGATTCCAAGACTTTCCACAAGCCTTATATGTACTTCAAAGGATCAAATCAGGTTGCACACATCCTAAGCTGCTTTCATTACTAAGTAGGTGACACATATTTGAGTTATTAGAAGTACTGCTTCAGGAGTAGTGCAAAATAAAACTACGTATTAAAAAGAAAAAAAAAAAAAAAGAGAAAAACAAAGTGAAAATTAAAAAGTCCTGCTGTCCTTTGATGAGAGCAGAAAATCCATTCTCAGAGTCAACATCAGCTTTCCCCCTCCTCCAAATGCAACTGATTGCATTACAGTGAAACAAAAAAACCAAAAAAGCTCCATGGAAGTGGTGAGCAGTGGGGACAATGGAAAACCCTGCAGCTCAGCGTCATGAAATTACACATGGAAGGAGCTCATGGTAGCAGGGAACAAAAAAATATTAACTTAGCTATCCCAAATGTCTGCAGCCAGGCAGCACTCAGGGCACCCAACACTGGCGAGGAGGTTTCTCTAATCCTGGTGTAGAAACAGCACATTCATTAAAAACATCAGATCCAGCTCTTATCTCCTTGTCTCAGAAGTAACTCTACTGTATTTTCAGTAAATATCAGCCTTTCCTTCCACGAGGACTCCAGAGAGATTGATTTGATCTCCAGGCTACCCACAGGGAGACTTGAAAGAGAAGCAGCTTTCCACAAGAGACACAACCAAGCTGTTTCTGCAAACACAGTGACAAAAATCACTTGTTTTACACCCATTCTGTGTCAATAAGTTTCAGAGGAGAACTGCTTCTGTCCAATCCCATGGGAAAATGACTCGCTTTAAGCAATGCCTGGAGCTCTGTGATTTTATTTCTCAGTTTTTCACATTTCACAGGGAATTTTCCTTCAAAAGCAAACAGAATTAGTGCCATCCTGGTATTCAAAGTCTTTCTTTGGCATCAGCAAGAGCAGGGCACTCAGCTGGACAAACTAAATCCCTGTAGCATGCCCTGCTTGGAGCTGTACTCTGAAAACATGAGGGAGCAACCCCATGCTGAAATAAATGAGGACTCAGCAAGATGTAGCTTCAGAGCAGCAAAATTGGTTCTATTGCCAGGCACTGCCAGACTGCAGGGGTTTGGAGCTGGTTTTTAAAAAAATCTTTTACACCCCAAAGTGGTGTCTGAATACACCTCTCCTCTGAAACAGGTGCTGCAAATGATAATCAGAAGGTTTACCAAAAAATGTAAAGCTGGTCCTGACAGAGCTTTTTCTCTCAGTAATCCTCAGAATTCCCTGCAGGCATCAGCCTTTAAAAATTCAGGCCATGCTATGCAGTTCATCCTTTCTTACTGGAATCCTTAAAGGATATTTGGAATACTTTGATGAGGGCTATTTTGGCAGTTGGCAGAAGTTCTGCAGTCCATTTTACTTGAAATTTTACTGTTTTATTGAAGGCTGAGAACCCAGACATTTCTTTATTAGTCAGTCCACATGCATTTATTAATAAAAGTCTGTAGAACCAGCCTAGAATGATTCCCATTTTACGGCAAGAAAAACTGGATTAAGAATTTATCCTAACTCACAGGCAGTCAGCATCAGCAGAAACAACACCAGGGCTCTGGGATCTTCAGACTTGGCTGTGGATCAAAGGAGGAATTCACCAGTTCTGTGGAATAAAAGTTCTGCTGACTATTAAAGGCTATTTTATTCTGAATAGCTAAAAAGAATAAATAGGTTGATTCGAGTGATGATGAGCAATATTATTTCACAGACAAGAAACCTAGGAGTTACACTGTTAAATAAATAAATAAATAAAAAATACTAGCATATCTGCAGAAATTAAATTACACAGGAAAATCCCTGATGAGGGATGGAAATTATCTGCACCCCACATACTTCACACAATTTTGGTGTCCATGTCTGTGTGTGACACTCCTTGCTCAGCAGGAGAGTAAAATTAAAACAGAGTCACCCCCAAGATGCTTTGGGAAAAGGAGTGAAATAAAGAATTATGAAAACTCATTAATGAATCTGGGCAGGAATGTGCCAGATGGCAGCTTCATCAGGACCTGGGAATGCCCAGCAGTTCTGAAGAATGAAGTCAAAGTCCCAACTCCGCAGCTGAGGCTCTCAAAGGACAAGTGTGACTTTGGTGGGTTGAACCACACAGTCCCAGTGCCATTTTCCTGTAATTCAGTTACTTTTCATTACATCCAAAGGTCAGACTATTCCAGAAGCTTTATTACACACACTCACAGATTCAAAGCACGATTTTTCTTATCTTTTTTTGGGGTAAAATCTGCATCATACTTCTACTGTTTTCCTTCTAATCAGCTTCTGCTATTTTCAGACAAACTATCAACTGGAACGTAGAAATATCTAACAAGTTCAGTAAGCTGTAAAGCATTTTCTAGTGGCACGTAGGAAGCTCTATGGCAGGATAGACAGCTGGGCTAAAATAGAATTCTTTTCTGCCTTTCACATCAATTAACTTTAAACAACAATTTTTAGGCTTGACAGATGCTTCCATATGACTCATCTTGATTTCCTAAATGATACTAGGAATCAAACCAGGGAAGCTAATAGTCCAAGTACAGTAATTGGTAACTTGGAGATAGATGGCATGAACAAAAATCTATTTGGAAATAAGATCAGGCTAACAAATAAAAACAAATTCCTTACTCTTTTGGTCACCTTTAGCAGCTTTCCTCAGGCATCTGCTCCTTTTCTCTCAGTAGTACTTCTGCATCTGTCCATTCCTTCTTTGCTTTAGTTTCTATTACCTTGGTTTGGGTGTATTTGAGGCACTCAGTGCACTCACTCCTCCAAGCAGACACTTGCTGGATTCTTGCTAGTACAAAGCTCAGCTTTAATTAGAATTGGATGAAAAAGCCCACAAAAAAATGCCAAGCCAGACCACCTGCTTCCACCCTAACACAACTCAGACAAAAAAACCCCACCCATTTCTCAAAACCTCATCTCTAAGGCTCCTCTTGCTTTTGTTGTGCAAGAAGAATCAATTATAAACCTGACCCCAGACACTTCACAGTTTCCTCTGGTCTACCTCAGCAGACTCACTTTCCAGTCTCATCTGCAGCTGAATTTTCGTGGTTTGCTGGTAGAGGACCAGGAGACAAGACATCACTTGGAAATGTTCATGTCCAGACAGCAGGGCAGATTCTGCTGGTTTTATTCATGCCTCAAGCAAAGGTGGTTGTAGTGTTATTATTATTTTTCAACTTTTAAGAGTGAAGAAAAATGTACTATAATAAAACAGCTAGGCAGCTGTAGGATACAAGTGATTTTGCAAGAAGCTAAAAATGCTGTTAAATTTTAGATACAGAACTACACAGAAATGAAGACACAGACATTCCCAAGGTCATACATCCAGTCACTCTTTTGGGTTGTAGCTGGCTTTACATTTTGTTTTAATGGTTCTTCTGTAGAACTCCTAAACATCAAATGAGCACTTCCACAGTGGCATCAGATGAGAATTTTCTTTCCAGGGGATATGGCTCTACCTCTCCTCTATAATCAACTATTGCAGAGTCAGTTCTTTTCCTTCTCCCCAGGGAGTCAGATGGAAACAGATAATGGAAACTCCCTTGAACTTCCCATAGACCAAGTTTATCTGTGGTTACAGTGGTAAATGACCAGCTCGCATTTTTGTGTTAAGGCTTTTCTTTATAATTTCCTTAGTGTGTTTTCAATAATTCCCTACAACTGGTATTTATTAAATAGTACACAAATGTACTAAAAGGTTCCAAGGATGTTTAAAGTACATCAGAGATGGCCTAGGCAAGGATAGGGCCAGGCAGCCACACGTGACAGGTTTCCAGCCATCAACTCAGCCTCCAAAACCATCCCAACAAGGCTGCCAGGGGCCAGGTCAGCAACTGCAAAACTCCATGTCTCAATATCATTCAAAATAAAATCCTCTTCCCACAGCAACCATCAGAGTCATTGATGGCTTTTCCAGGCGTGGAGAGCACTGCAAAAAACCTTCTGCCCACCCTCCTCCACAGAAGCTCTCCCCGGAGTTTTGGATTTGTCAGTCTTTCACTCAGATCACATGAGAAAAATGCAGAAATCACAACAAAATGCTCATGTGTGCACATGGACAAGGAATTGGTTCAGCTGCACTTCCCTTGTCCTTGTTCCATGCTACTGGCCATTTATGAGGCAGGAAAATACAGATATTTTTACTGTCATCCAGCACAGTGGCTGATGCTGGAAAACTGAGCCAAAGCTGTACTTGGAGATGTCTGGGAACATGCTCATCTTGAAGCTTGAATTACACTGTTTGTACATGGATTCTCCATCTCCTCCTCCTCCTCATTGATTATCTAACCAGTCACCATTACACAGCTTGGAAGAGAAACTCTGTTACCTCCTTATGACCCCATATCTTATAAACAAGAGGATAAATTAACAAAAATCCCAACCCAGCTGTCATTTTCTACCCATTAGCAATGATGTGGCAATTCTGAATCACAAACATCATGTTACTGAACAATGCACAGGAA
The DNA here is from genome assembly GCA_013399225.1 of Rhipidura dahli. Lineage (NCBI taxonomy): Eukaryota > Metazoa > Chordata > Aves > Passeriformes > Rhipiduridae > Rhipidura > Rhipidura dahli. The sequence goes on along the minus strand of VXAC01000666.1, from coordinate 652,915 downwards.
GATTCAGGAAGGCTAAAAATGATGCATTGATTCCAAACTCCCTTTTTGAAGTTACAACCATGTTATAATCATGAAGAATTAGGTCACCCTGGCCTTTCCCCAGCATGACTCTGTCCCAATAGATGGGTTTAACTCATGTTCAGTATATTGCAGGTGGAGAACAAAAACGTTTTAGAGCCATTTCAAGGCAGCTATTGCTCATTAATCCAGGTTCTTTGAACTACTGTCCCAGTGAATGCAGCACAAAGCAAGTGACACATTCGGTCACTTCATGTTTTGCCAACCCACAAGAAGGAAGAAAAGGAGGCTTCATTTCAGATACAGCAAGAGCCCCATAATTGCTGAAGAAATCAAGAATAATTACAAGTGGTTTGCCTGATAATTACCTGTCATTACGTTTTTCTGTAGCACAGAGGGTCGATACAACTACAAGAAAGAAAAGGAATGCTGATGTTTTTTTGGAATAGCAGTGATGCACAGCATGTGGCTGCATGGTAGTCCTGACTGGTACGGAGACTGGCAGCTTCCCTGTCCCCTCAGAGCATGGAGGGATGATACCACAGGCAACACATTCCATGGAATTCCACCTGATTCCATCCTCAGCTTCAGCACAGAGTCATCACACCCCCTCAGCCATGCAATCTTCCTGTGCCTTAGTTTTTCCATTTGTAAAAATGGGATAATAATTGCTCACTAAATAAGATATTTATGAAGATGGACTCATTCGTTTGCCTTGGAAAGAAACCCCACAGAAAAAAAAAAGCAAAAATTAGATAAATCAACATCTGTCACGCAGCATGCAAGCGAGCAGCCTCACAGATTGCCACATGCTGGGATGTTTCCCTGACTCCCGTTTTCTATCCATCACAGTGCAGAGAAATAATTGAGATCTGGAAGCTATCCCTTAAGAAGATGTTTCTCTCCCATTAAAGGGCAGAATACCTCACTTGAAGTTAATAAACTGGGAACTTCTGAGCATTTATGAGTGACAGCATGAAGTCCTGACAGAAAGGGCTCTTTGCAGAGATGAGGACAGAACTCCAAAGCTGCAGGAGAAACCAGAGGACTTCTGCATTTTAAAAATATTCATAACGAACAGGAACAGAACAGACCAAAGCAACAGTACCAACAGTTTGCAGCTGGGATGTTGAATGACAACTGAATGACAACTGGGACTGAATGACCCACCTTGGTGGGCTACATAATGAAATTAAATTGTTTTAGAACTGCACAAGAAGGGAAGGGGTAGCACATACCCACGTGCACATTAGGATGAGGAATTTCTGTGGCAGTTACCTGTCAAATTGTGCAAACAACACTGTTTCAGCAAATCAAGTATCCTCTCTGCTGCTGAGGTTACAGGGGCTAAGAACACTTTATTTAAGAAAGAAACATGCAAACCAGAAAGGATTAGTAGGGGGTATCTAGAACTGTAAACGAGAGGAAAAAGGTAGAGAATCCCTGTTTTCAAACCAGTTCTACCACTAATCCTTTCCTGCTACACACACAGGGCTTAATTAACATCTCTACAACTTTGCCATATTACCTGCTCCATAAATGCTATTATTATTACAATTGTTATTATGACCAATCTTCATCCACAATACAATTCTAAGGACAACAGTCAAGGTGCTATAATGAAAGGGTCCTGCTGAGGACCTGACCAGCTCTGTGCTGTGGGGCTGGAAGAGGTACTGCTCGAGTGCCCCAATGCTTTCCCTGATTCCCACAGACACGAGCTGCCAAAGCTCTTGGCTCAGCAGCCCGTTCCCTTCTGCCCTTCCTCGGCTGGACTGTGTGCACATGCAGTAGCAGAGGAAACTCTGCTTGTGCTCCTGCTTCCTTTCACTGCCGGGGAACAATTGTAAATTGCCAGAGGAGAAAGCAGGAGCAGAAACAGCTTCACCCCTTCTGTCACTAAATCTATGTAGCTGAGCAGAAAATACAGTAGCCAGCTCTCATGGGGGTATTTCTTTCTGTGGTTGTAATGGCTTTTAGACCATCCCCAGCTCATTTTCAGCTAACACAGACCTGTTTACACTACACTTTTTATTAATTCAATTTAGTTTTACACTGAGATACTCTGAAAAAAGTGCTGTTGAGCAAAGCAGGTTCATTCATTTAGTGAATACATTACTGACCCAAGAATCCTTCTATAGATAACACAGTTCCCACACATTAAAAAAAAAAAAATACAAGATAATAAAATACTTACAGTAAAGGCTTGTCCTCTTTTCTGTGTTAAAAAGAAAAGTGTCTCCCACTAGCTTCTGACAGCATGTGCAAGCCAGACTGAAAATTCAGGGCTTGAGTGCTTCCCTGAGAGGAAAACCACATTGCAGAGAGACACAGAGAGCTGCTTGAGAAATGATTCACACACGGAAGCGAGCTGGCTCCACCGGCGCCTCGGCATTCAGCACACACACACAGGCACTCGCTTACTCAGGGGAATGACAAATATTATATTTTCATCAAAGCAAGGAGGATTTATGCAAGAAAGCCATTTGTAGCCTACATCCAAAACACTGAGATGCTTCAATCCTTAAAGGAGACGAAGAGTTTCTTTCAGGGTCCCATCATCTCCAGGAGCAGAACTGGACACTGGGCAGAGCAAAAACCCCAGATTGGTCTGGGTGATCCAATCAAGCAAAAACATGTGGCACATACCATGGAGAAAGGGCAAGGAGGTGGCACAGAAAAAAAAAGACATTTTTAGAGGAAAACACAGAAGCAGCTTTCAGAAGCTTTTCTATTCCACAAAAACACGTCCCCCAGAGTGCCAGCAATCACAGCCAGGACACCTTATGGCATTTCCCTTGCCTCCATCATTGCTTCAACAAAGTGGAAAAGTGGGTGTAGGGAAGGAATATGCACTAAGACAGAAGCTTTTACAGAACTCCAGAATCAGTCCTGAGTGACTCGAGCTGCCCAAGAAGGGTCAAGCTGTTCTTTATTTAGAAGAGAGCAAATAAAGGACAAGAGCAAACAAATGCTTGAGAACATCCCTCTAAGATTTTTGAAAATAATTTCATGTTTGAAAACAGGAAGAAAAAAGGCCAGAGGTCTTAAGAGAGTTAAAGGAAGCAAAGATAGTATCAAGTTGAAGGAGACGGAGGAGATGCAAAGACATGAAATCCAATTTTCAATCAGAAATCTAACATTTTTAAAACAGGGGTTTTTTTCCAGTTCTGTCTAGAGAGGGTCCGATCACCCTCTGGTGCCTCTGACCAAAGACGTTCAGACTGATTACAGACCAGGAATCCTCCCTTCCAACAGTGGGATCCTGGTCTATAAGTTGTGTTGATACTACAGCAGAAGTTTCCAGTAGAGAAATAGGGAAGAATTTTAATATTTGAAAAGTGTTGCTGGATCTGAATAGTCCAAACTTATTGCATCCTCCTTACTCCAAGTGCCAAAGGGGCCTGAAGGAAGCTGATGTTATGCCAAGAGTAAATTCAGGTTTCAGTTCAGTGTTGGCACCACTACTGTTATCATAGAGTAACCAAACCTTAAAAACAGATTGAGTACAAGCCAAATTTCCTCTCAAGATTATGGGTTTGGGATCCAACTTTCTGATAGTCTTGAGAGTAACAAACTCTTCCTTATCTTAAAATACCAGAACAAGACAAAAGAGGACACCACAACTTATTTGGCACACGACAAAGCTCTGTGTTTGGCAGGTCTCAAGCAGACATTATTAGTTTAAGGGCCCCAAGCCTTCAGTCAGGTGCAATTCCAACTTTGCCAACATCCACAATGTGCCAGTCCTTCTGTCCAGCCCACTTTGACAGTTTCTTCAAAACCCAAGGACAGGCTGTGTGACCACTAGTAGAACTTACCCAATCTGTATTTTTCCACATTTAGAGCTCTTGAGATGATTCACAGCTCAGATAAGGAGGAAGTTCCTGTAGGTACTTGATCTGAATGCAGTGTTCCTCCTCCTGAGGAAATGACCCCACACATGATGCATGCATAGGCAATAAAGTCTCTTAGGTACCCAGGGGAGGGACTGCAACTCACTCCTTCTGCTCTGATCATGGACCATCTTCCAAACTGAACAGAGGCTGAACTGAACAAAAATACCAGCTCAGGGTAAACTGCTGCAGATGCCTGGACCCTGAGTTCACAAATGAAGAGGACATCAGGTGCAGACACCTTGCTGAGAAGCTTCTTTGCCTGAAGAAACCAAACCCTTTTTGGACTGCAGTGTGCTGCCCCTCTGCCATTGCTGGTGAGTTTGTTTGGGCTCAGAGGGACAGCAGTGTTGGCAGCTTGATGGGTTTTCCTGTCCTTCAGCCAAGAGAAATAAAGAACTGAAATAAGGGAGTGGGGAGGCAAGATGAGCTGCTGTACTGCACTCTCGAATATCTTTGGGATACATTTGATAAATATAACTTGACCGAAACCTAAAAATGCTTGGCTGTAAGGAGACAGTCACAACATTTACATACTTCAGCTTGGGTAGACAGCCTGAAATAGTGGTGTAGAATTTCCCCAAACCCAAAAAGACCAGACAGTATATTTGCTTATTTAGAGGTTTTCTGGTAGCACTTATGGCTATAATTGTCTGATCTCTTTACTTGGACCAAAGAATTATTCAGCATAAAACCTTCTGAATCAATAAATTGCCTTTCTGTTTAATGAAAAAACAGCCCACAAACAAACAGCTAAAATGAGTTGGCCAGGCTCAAAGAAAGCCAGGGCCTTAACCATAATTACTTTCACACAGCCAGGGTGAGAAAACAATTTCAAGTAGCAATATAAAGTTTTTTCAAGTATCTGCCAGGTTCTCACCCAGCTGGTAAAATTCATTGACAGACAGAATAACAGTGAACATATTGCCTGCATTCTGCTCAGTGCACTTGCTCCCACAACTTCCCAACAAGGTATTGAGAGAATAGATCAAACCTCACCATTAATACACCTTCAAAATACTGCACTTGGGGAATTTAAAGGCTTTCTGTTGCAAACTGCATTAATGGTACAATTCCACAAGAACAAATATGGATGAGAACCTAATGCAATGGACAAAGAGCAGAATTTTGAGTGGCACAGCTCATTTGAGAAGCAAATGCACAATGTGGAAAAAAGGCTCACATAAGGAACAGGGTTTAAAATATCTTTGCATTTACAGATATTTATGCCCCATTTAACTGCTTTTGTGCATGAAACAATCTTAATTACAAAGGAAAGAAATTCCATAAACAAGGCTATTATGTCAATAACAATGTCTTTTTAAAGCAAGTCTCTAATTCAGCTATAAGGCTTGGGACTTTGCTGTCTGGAGTTATAAAACCAAAAGTAATTACAAAGGCAAGCCTACATCAGACAGTGGATATTAGTGGAGTCAGGCCATGGCTTTGGGACAGCATTTACTCTGTGCTTTCTTTCCTTTTGGACGTAACTGATACAAACTTCTTTATTTTCTCAGTTGCAGTGCAGATGTCAGGAAGTTCACACCGCTGGTGGACGTTTGCAGAGTGAATCATGGGGCACCACTTTCCATTTGGACAAAAACAACTGCTGCTTAGACAACAAGATGCTGCTGATCGAATGGGTGGATGGAACTCCTGCAGCTGCTGCCAAAAAGACTCCACCAGCACAAGCAAGCTGTGTGTGCTGGCTTGGAGAATTGGGATTTATTTTTCCTTCCCTGTTCTTAAGAGACTACTCAGAGTTTCGTGTCCCTACTCAACACCTGAGGGGCTCAGCTTGTGGCTACCAGCTTTGACCTGCAACTGGAGAAAATGCTTGTTGCTGGGACTAGAATAATTAAACTGGAGGGGAGGGGGAAAGGCAGATAATGTTTTATGGAACATGGAGTGCTATAGGAGACAAGAAAAACAGCTTCCTCTGGTGCCTATTGCCAAAATTTCCGAGGACCAGACAACAACTTGAGAATTTCCAAGGGAACAGCCACTGAGTCAGTCAAAAATAGAATTAGGAAACTGCCTGTTTCAAAAGTAAGAGTCTGTAAGATGTGCCAGCATTTTTCGGTATTTCTGTCATTTCCGAGTAGAACACTCAAGAGTTAACACACATTTATCCACCAAAAATAAAAGCCAACCCACAGAAAAAGGCAAAATGAGAAAGGAAATCTATGTAGCAAAGGAACACTCATCATATTTCATAGACTTAAAATAAAAAACATTGATCACTTTTGCACACATTTATGCAAAGTTTATTATTCTTTGCAACTTTCAGATGTCTCTACTTCCTTAGGCATCATCAAAAAACCAAGGACAGCTTTTCTGCAGTCACCCTGCTATTCAAAATGTGGATCACTAAACATGCAAAAAATGCAATATTCAGTGCTCTTCCCTGAAAGAGGAAGATAAGACTTACAGTGTTCTTTTTCACTGATATTTCTAATTTCAGTGATTAAAAGAAAGAAAGACTTCAGGGAAAGGGAGCAACTTTCTATTTTATTATTCCTCGCTGTTAGTTTTCTGATTTATAGGTTATAATGTGGCACTCATTAACAATTCATAGAAAATTACCATATTCAAGTAGCACAGCAAGTTTTTACTACCTACCCAGGCAAAATACTGCATAACCCTATTTGCTCCCTTTACTTTTTGTCCCAGAGGGATGTCATGCTGGAAAAGCTGGCATTTTATCACCTAACGGAAAAGGAATCCCAACAGGTTAGTAACTCCAAGGAGCCCCGAAGAGAAAAACATCCCATGAAATCACTGACAATGCAGAGCTGCACAGCAAAATTAAGCTCTGCAGAGGATGTGTGCTGGAGGCTGCCTTGGAATTAAAAACCCACAGGGGATTCTGGAGCGATGAGCGATGTCCCACTGCTTTGAACTTCTTGGTGCTTTTCAGGGGGATGCAAATGAGAGACCTGAGGTATCGGCTTTGTTTCCGAGGGATTCCCGCTGGAAGTGCCGACAGCCGGAACGGGAGCGGAGCTGTGGGAACTGCCCGGACCCACACGGAGCATCACGGGGAGCCCAGCAGCGAACAAACCGGGACAAATTCACAGAGGGAACTCGGGAAGCACGAGGAGTTCAAGTCCCAGGAGAGGAACAAGCCCTCTAACACAGAACAGGATTTAAAATAAAAGGCTCTTGGCACGGTTTGATTCCCCACACAGCGATGCCTTGGAGTTCCCATCTCGTGTTTCCTCTCTGCATCTTTTACAGATACTTGATCAGAATCAGTTGATCATTGCAGTAGCTTAATAACTCATCTATTTTACAGGTCAGGAAATGAAAGCACCTGAATTACTGACCAAATATCACAAATTAGCAAGGGTCTACAGTGTCCATCGATTTTAACTCCCATATAAATCAGCAGTTTTGACAGACATACAGAGGCAACCAGAAACTCAGCTTAGAAATTTGGCTTTGATGATGTAATCAAATCCAGAAAAAAAGGGAAAATCTAAATTAAAGTTCAACAATTCCTTTCTTCTAGATGGCTTGTATGAACAAACATGTTTGCTACCACTTAAACTTTTAAATCAGCTTAGCAGGCTTGAGAAATTGAACCATGCAGCTGAAATTTGAAGTGCCCAGACACGGAGTCCTCCCAGCATTAACCACAATACTACAGAAGAACCATCAAGAAACAAGTAGTGGTATAATGCAGGCAAATTCCATTCTGAGACCCGGGTTCTGCTTTCAAGACTTCTTAGAAAATGATTTCCTTGGAACTCTTGGTTGGCAATCACAATCACTTCAGATTTTAGACCCTCAGTGTAAATCTGGCATTCAATAAACCTTATAACTGAAATGAGTTATAAGCATCTTTAAGCTCAGCAAAAAAGATCTTGGTATGTTGCTCACGTTGCCTACAAGGCAGGTAAGGACAAATAGCAACACTTCACCAGCACGAGCTCATCCTGCAGGCACAATCTTCCCATCAAACGTGCTCAGTGCCACCCGTGCTGGCTCTGCTGTGCCAGTTGTCCCCACACACACAGAGAAAGTGGATGTGAATTGATCCTCTCCTCAAGGTCTCACTTTCTCATGCAGCACAGCCACACCAAACAGCTCATTACCAGAGCAGAAGCCTCCCTTACCAAAAGGCCTAAATGCCAGAAGCAGGAGGCACAGGCAGTGAAGTGAGAAAGCAGCAGGAATAGGTGCTCATCTTTTCATGTTTCTATGAAAGGAAGTGATAATTTAAACTCTCCAGCAGATATTAAAGTAGGAGGGCAATGAAGCAAGAGAACAGATTGCATGGAAAGGAAGAAGTGCCCTATGGAGTTTGTGACCTGTTTACCGTAAGTAAATAAATAAATGAAAGCAAAACAACCCCCTGAGGTGACAGAGTTCACATGACGGACATTAGTGACTCTGTCACGTGGAAGCCTACAGAAACAACTGTCATTGCAGAGCAAAGGATCGATTGGCCACGCAACAGGAACTTGGGGAACAAAGCAGATGTGAGAGAAGGGAAGAGGAAGATTTGGAAATCAGGACAGCAGGGAAGTCAGGCCCTGCCCTGGTCTTCTTGCCCACTAACACCACTGCCCTGGTACACAGCAGCTGAAGGCTGAGAGAAAAAAGAAGGAGCAGTTTGAGAAAAGCAAGAAAGAAGAAAACACACAAGCCAGTTCAATTCTTTCTACTCCACACTGAATCACTTGGCAACTGTGCCTGCTCCTGTGGCAAGTGGAACATCACAGGTTTGCACCCTTCATTAGGGTTAATTAGTTCACTCACTGACAGTACTGAAAGAAGGGCCAAGTGTTGGCTCAGTCAGAGGGAGTGACATCCCACTCCTGCAGGAGCCTCTGTCCAAGGAAAGCCTGGGCTGTCCCTGCCTGTGTAACTGTCCTCTATTCCCTGATCTGAGGGCAGGCTCCAAACCAATCTTACTCCTTTCAGTTCCACTAACATCCACTGCTATTAAAAATCAGAAATACGTTATTTTGTCCTCTTTGATCTCATTCAAACTGTGAAAACAACAGCCTAAGCATTTTGCCCTGCTGTATCTTGGGAAGCTGGAAACCTTTTACCAGCAAGAAACTCTTAGAGCAGTTACCATGGTGACACTGCTAATAGATATTTAAAGGCAGCTCACTCATAATCACATCTATAAGATATCAGGAGGCTTTAGTAAGAGAGGCACAAAAAGCTTGAAATCAGGGAGCCAACCAGGTTTGGTGATGGTATAAGAAATTTATGGGGAGGCATCTGCTTATCCCATCATTTAGCTGGACACAAAGGGCTGCTGTTCAAATCTGGAGTGGGACTAAAGCTTGCAGAATAAACTATTTTTAGTAGGTCATTTAAAAAGTGGTTCTGAAAGCTTCATTTCAATAGTGGTACTTCAAGAAATCCTTTCAGAGTGGTCATTGCCAGAAATATAATAAATAGCTGTGCCACAGCTCCATCCCCCATTAGAAGCAGGGATGGGAATCTCCTGGTCTGCCGTGACTCAATGGAAACTTGCATCTGGATAAAGCTCTCTGAGTTGAAGAAGTATGTTTGGGTATATAAATGTTAAATAATTGATTTCTTTAGGTTCTAGTCCACAGCTTTCCAATCCACTGGAACACAACCAAGAGAATCTGCAGAATCAGATCTCCAGATAGGGAGCCACTTCACCAGGTTGGCTAAGCCTGTGTAAGAGTCATCAAATCAACATTTCCTTTTTCTTGCTGCATATTTCCATGACAACTTTCCTGCAGCATCAACTTCTTTACACTGGAAAGGTCTCTCAAAGAGAAATTAGGCTTCTATAGCAACAGCTGAAAGCCCTGGGAGATGATGATGCCTGAAACTTTACCCAAATCTTTTTTTAGACCACACGAGTGTATTTCAAATTTTATAGGTGAAAACAAAAGTATGTGTAATATTGGGCAAACTGTGAAAAGGAGAAGGAGTACCTTGCTGAAGTGGAACAAACACAAAGAAACCACCTTACTTTCAAAAGGGGTGCAGACTTAGACATCTAAAACGTTAGGGAGAGCACACAGGATCAAACACTCATCTTGAAAAGCCACATCCTGTTCCTTTTCTCTGAGTTAGAGAGCACAGTCACAAGGAACAAGTCTGTTGATCCTAAAAGGAGATTTTAGCTGAAGATCTCTCTCTGTAGTCTATTTTATATTGACCTAAAGCAAAAAAGATTTGAAAAATCAGCAAGTCAAGATGCCTTTTGAGTTTTAACTCCCATATACCTGCCACCTACTTATGATCTAACCTTTTTTTTAGTACTTTAGCTATTTGCCATGGTACTGACAGTATTCTCCAACACTGAAAGCTACTTTAGAAGAAAAAAAAAGCCCCAACTGCACTCTCAAACAAGTTTGTTAAACTCAAAAGCCAAGGAAAGTACAGAAGCTGAAGCAGCTTTCTGTCACCGATTTTAGATTTATTTCACAAAGCACTTCTCCAGTGTGCTTTCAAACCTCAAGTCCTTTAAAGAAAAAAAGACAAAGCACTACATTCACGAGCTCACTGAGAAGTAAGAAAGGATCACTTTTAATGTACAGATGAGAATACCACAGAGTGGAAAGAAAGCCCAGCAGTCCCAGCACCTTTCCTTTTGCAGCCCCTGGAAACCTCTTTGTACACAACAGGTGAGATCAGCAGTGTGACCACCTGCAAAGCAGCCACATTTTCTTCTGCCTGTGGTAATTGAAAGCTTTTCCTCTTTTCATTAGAATATCCACTAATTTATCTCCTCTTCTTCTCATTCACCCCTACATTATGACAGTTTGGATAAGGAAGAAAAGGTGGGAATGAGTGAAAAAGAATGGATTTTATCTAATTCTTTTTGACTTCCACCCTCAGCCACATCCTGCCCAGTTGGATAATTTCAGAAAAGACTCTGGAACTGGCAGTTTGACACAATAAGGTTGAGGACTGTGAAAACTTATTTTAATTTTTAAATAGCACTGCTAGAGTCTCTTCAAAACCTGGGAACTCTACAACTGAGACCATATGCAAAACCAGGATTTCTGACAAACCCCACATTATTTCCAAGATTTACCCTGTCTGGGGATTCTGGAGCGATGGGAGTCACTGAATCACTGTAAAGGTCAAGCGAAACGCAATTATTCAGTGTCGCCATGTGCTGCCCTCTGCTGAAACAGACACCGAGCTCCCTGGAGCAGCACAAAAACTCGGGATCATCCGCACCCGCTGCTGCCGTCACACTCAGCCGAATTCAAAATGCTTCATTTCATGGGACTAGGCACGGTTAAAAATAACCTAAGCTCTTGCACTGGACTGAAGAGCTCCAGGATAAAAAAGCGGCTTCAGGGACAGCAGAAGGAAGAGGGTCGGATGCACGGGCTGCACACTCCGCAGTCATGAAGGTTCACAGGCTTGTAAAAAAGAAACGGCTGAAAGTTTCATTTGAACAACGCGCTTATCAAAGATGTTTTGAACTCTTATATTCCCTCTCAAATCCTTAATCCTCCATCTGATTTCACCCACACGAAAAATCTGTTCAGGCAGATGAGATTATTCAAATACTCGGGCAGAAGAATTTGTTCGTATGTAGAACACGGAACAGCGTGAATGGGTAAAGGAGAAAGCTGTTAAATATCTAAGGGGGGGATAACATATAATTCCGTATTAATATATATAAATGAGTATATTTTATATAATAATATTTACAAAATAGTTATTAAAGTATTCTATTTACAACCAAATAGTAACCCAGCATTTTCTCCAAAATTCAGGCAAAGGGGAAAGAAAGCCAAAGCAATCTTTCAGCTATACATATAAACTCTCACTGCTGAAATTCCCAATCCAACATATATGCGTTTTTTTTCCCTTTAGGCCTTTGTAAATTAGGCTTTGCTGTGTGACTTCGAGATCAGCCCAGCAAGGTTATTTTGGATCAAGGAGAAGATTGAAATCTTAAGCTCAAGGTTCCTTAGGGAGAGCATCCTGCCAGCAACCTCTCCTACCTTGTAAAGATCCTGCTGTAGTAGATTTGAACGATGTGCTTTTTCACGGGTTTAGACCTTAAAA
>VXAC01000666.1:597180-640866 GCA_013399225.1 Rhipidura dahli | reverse complement strand
CACCACAAAACACCAAAACGAAACAAAACCACCATTAAAAAAACCTCAAGGACATAAAAACCAGGGAATAGCAGCGGGCAGGTGGACCCCGCTGGTGCAGCCAGTAGAGGGCAGTGGGATTTAGAGGAAAGTTGTTGAACTTCGTCTAATTAAGTATTTGAAGTGATAAAACCATCCATTTACATCTTTATTTGAACCTACCTACACTGAGACATAAGCAGGACAGAGAGCAAAGGACAAAAGTAAGAAAGAAAATATATTCTTTGGGACCTCTAAAAAGTTGTGTTTCAGCATATCAAGAAGATTTCGTACCAATGCATGACGTATTCAATTTTTAAAGTAATTTTCAGTTACTGAAATACAACAATTTCATGCAGCCTAGTAAAACCAACACGGCTCTTTGTCACGGGTTTAAAAACCTATGGAAACTTAAAATAGAAAAATATCAAATAAGAAGAGAAGTGTTTTTAAGGCAGACCTACCGTCACTTGTGAAGACGAAAACTGGTTCTACTCCGTAAGAACAAGAAAGTAAAACAGGTGAAGCAAAAAGCAACACAAACAAGGAACGCAGATTTTTAACACCCACTGCACCCTGGTCACCAAAGGGAAAAGCAACATTTCCCACCTTATCACCAAACACAATGAGCTTCCCAGAGCCAAGGCTCCTGCATTATTTGACGGAAAAAATGATGCATTTTGTGACGGAAAAACTGATGGTGGGTATTGTCAGAGCCCTTTTGAGCTCCACGCGTCCTGAAGTAACTCTACTGCTCTACTCCAGAGGAGAGCGAGCTGTCCCCAGGGAGGCAGCCGGGGGTGTCCCGGTGCCCCGGTGGGTCCGTGGCACGGCGGGGACACCTTTGCCAGGCTCAGGTGCCCCAGGCTGCCCGGCCCCGCCTCAGCTGCGGGCTCGACCGGCCCGGCCGGGCTCCCGCTGCCCTCAGAGCCCCGCGGGGGCTGCGGCTGCCGGGCTCGGCTCCGGCGGGACGGTGCGGACACAGACAGAGCCCGCCCGGCCCGTCAGGGACCTGTTGCCCTCAGACACCGACGCGGGGCCGGAGTCAGCGGCGGGGAGGCTGCGGGGACACGGCGGCGACACCGCGACACATCCGAGCTTCCCGCCTCCTCCCCGCACCTCAGCCAGGGCACAGGGACTCGGTCCCGCACTGCGGCACCTCAGCGCTCCCTCAGCACGGGGATGCCCCGCGCGAGGCGGCCGGTTCTCCCCCAGCCCAGCCGGTCCCCCCCGCGCTCCCCTCGCCCCCCCTCACTCCCCTGCAGCCGCCGCTGCCGCCGCGCTCGGGGATGCTCCGCAGCCGGGGCTCTCACCTCACCTGCACCGGCCGCACCGGCCGCCAGGGGGCTGGCGCACGACACGCCGGGAAATGTAGTCCCCCGTCTGCTCGGGACGGCCAATCCACGCTGCGCGCCGCGGAACATGCCGGGAGCGGTAGTTCTTCTCGAAGGCACCGCCGCGAGGCATGCTAGGAGATGTAGTCGCAGAGCGGCGGTGCGCGGCCGGCGCCTTGCGGCCGCGGAACTACAACTCCCGTGCCCCCCCATCAGCCGCGGCTGCTGGAGCGGGCCCGGACTCGGCGCCGAGCGGCCGTGGGTGTGCAAGGCCATCATGGCGGCCCCGCCGCCCTCAGCCCCGGGAGAGCCGGCGCCGCCGCCGCCGCCGCTGCAGTACAGCCTCCTGCTGCAGCACCTCGTGGGCGACAAGCGGCAGCCCCGCGTCTGGGATCCCGCCGCTCTCGGCGGCATCCCCTGCCCGCCCAAGAGCGAGGAGCAGAAGATGGTGGAGCGGGTCATGGAGAGTTGCCCCTTCAAGGCGGCGCTGGCTTGCGTGGGAGGTGCGGCGGCTGGAAGGACGGGGCAGGCAGCTGTGGGGTGGTTCGGGGGTCCTTGTGGCGTCGGGAAAGGGGCGGATGGAGAAGAGGCTGCAGCCCCCGTATTAGATTTTCCTCCTAAGCCTCCTCCAGTGCCTGCCACATGTCCCAGGGAGGGATCTCTCTCTGCTTTCCTTGGAGAGGCCCAGGTGCTCATGGCCCTTTCCTCAGCACAGCACAGGCTGTCACAGGTGTCCATGGAACCAGGAGATCCCTGCCCCTGTCACAGTGCAGCGCTCACGGACAGCGGGAGCAGAGCCGCTTCATTGCCTGCAGGGAATGTGCCGCTCCAGTCCAGCCGAGTTCATTTCACGCTGTTTATCTTTTGCAGGATTTGTTCTGGGAGGTGCGTTCGGTATCTTCACAGCTGGCATTGACACCAACGTGGGGTTTGATCCCAAGGATCCCTATCGCACTCCCACGGCCAAAGAGGTGCTCAAGGACATGGGGCAGCGAGGCATCTCCTACGCCAAGAACTTTGCCATTGTGGGTGCCATGTTCTCCTGCACGGAATGCGTGGTAGAATCTGTGAGTAAGAACCTCTCAAAACCATTAAGAAATGTTCTCTCATACTCTTTAAAAGACTTTTACTAGATCCAAATAAGTACCTATGTCCTCTTTGCAATAGGGCAGTGGAATAGGCTGCTTTGTTCTTTTTTGGCCAGCAAAGCTTTTCAGCTTTGGGATCTGTCTTCAGAGCTGCTGTTCTCTGACAGAATGAAGCACTCTTTTGCAATAGCAAGGTCCTTTTCACTTTAAGTCCTGAGTGTATTGGCAAGCATAGGCATTACTTTTAAAAACCCTAGCTACAAGTGCTTGTGTAAAACATCAAACTGTGAGTTGCAACATGGCAATTTGAGTGTCTAAAAATTCCATATGCAGAAAGGGATCCTTTGCTGAAAGTTCTTGGGTAACAGGCCGGTTTTCATCTGGCCCCTACAGCCAGAAATGACCTTGTGCAGCTCAGTGGTAAATCTATCATCTACTTTTTTAAATAGGAAAATTGCCCTGTTACGAATTTGAGTCCTGCCTTTTAATTGAAAGGCACAATTACTTCTTAACTCATCTAGAAGAAAAGTGTATCTGCTTGCACAATGGAGCAGAACAAAGAGATCTCTGCGCTGGTGAAAATCCAGTGTGTCCTGGCCATGGAAATAGTCCATCTTTGTCAGCAGGTGCTGTGACTCTCACCTGTGCCAAGGACCAGCTGTCTGGCCGGGCTCAGGGCTGCTCTCATGGAGTTATTGCCCTTTTAAACTCAGGGCTGTGTTCTGGGGGCTGTGCTGGCTCACCTGAGGACCCTTCCCACAGCACTGCATTGCACCATATGGTTTTGTCTTACCTCTCCCACTTACCTGCTCCTTCCTCCCTTCCTGGCCCTGCAAGTTTGGGAGTGCAGGGCCATCTGCTGAGAGCAGAGGGGAAGAACATCCTCAGCTGGGAAGGGGATGGGAGGTCGTTTAATCTTTCCTGTTGTTAGCAGAGATACTGAGTGCTTATTCCATATTTACTTGTTGACAGTATCGTGGGAAGTCAGACTGGAAGAACAGCGTTATCAGTGGCTGCATCACGGGAGGAGCCATCGGCTTCAGAGGTCGGTGGTGCCTGCTGGGAACTGTTTCTGTGATAACTGTGATAAGACTTGAATTTGGTTATGCAACACATGATGTTCTTAGAGGAACACACACTGCAAACCTCTTTGCATGGGGTTGTGGTGAATGTGAGAGAGCGTGCTCCAGACTGGCAGAACTGCACCCTTGCTTCCCTGTCAGCTCCAAGGATGGGTGTGGATAAGGAAGGGTTGGTCATACAAGACAGTGAGATTGGAGGAAAATCAGCGAAATTCACTTGAAAGAAAAATCAGAAGGTGGTGGTGGCTGTCCACATTCCTCTGGTGTGTCATGGGAGAGAGCAAAAAATACAGAGCAACTCAGGAGCTCTTGTGTTAACAGAGGTCTGCTTAGCTCTACCATTTCACTGTCTCTGCTACTCTCCTTTGAAATTAGGACTAAAGAACTCTACTCTCTTCTTTTGTACCATGTGTAAAATGCTTTTCTCCTTTCTCATGGATCACTTCAAACAGACAATTCTACTTACATGTGAAAGAGAAGGAGCACGGGGGTTTTAGTCCAGCAGCACTAGTGGGGACTTTCCTTTAGTGGTAACAGCATCTGGGAAAATCCCCAAGTAGAAGAGAGCTGCTCTGCTCATCAGAAATATCAAACTTCTCTCACCTCTCCTTGGGAAAAAACCTGTCCATGGAGCATAAAAGAAAAGAAAGCTCTTGAAAGTGCATCTAATTGAGCTTGTTAAGTCGTGTCTGTCCTTGACCTAATCCTCTTAGAGTTGTCAGAGCAGTGGCTGCTCTTCCTATCCCTCCGTAGTCCCACCAAGCCACTTGCAGGGCTCAGATCAGAGCACACTGAAATCAGCAGTGGCCACTGGAGGGTTCTCTTCTGTCCCCTGGGTGAGGCTGAGGACACAGCACCCAGAGAGCAAATCCTGCTGGCCCTGCCGAGGGTCGTACATCGGGCAGTGGCAGTACCAGTGTTCCCTGGCAGGGAGGGCACTGCCAGGCTCCTGCCAGTGTGAGCTCTTTGAGCCAGCACGAGTTACTGGGGAAAAAAAAATCATTTCCTCCTTTGTTCTCATGGTTTCCCACCATTGCCTTACAGCTGGGCTGAAGGCCGGGGTGATCGGCTGCGGAGGCTTCGCCGCTTTCTCCGCTGCGGTCGATTACTACCTCCGGTAACAGCCGGATCCCTCGGGAGCAACGTTCCCCGTTGCAGTGCTGCTGCTGAGAGCCTGCATCACGGCACAACCATCAGGCTTACCTTTCCACTGCCTCTGGAATCCTGGTCAGCACGAGCGGGGCGGCGCTGGCCGCTTTCTGAATGACTAACAGCGATCCTGGCTGCGAGCCCTGGCGCGCTGCTCCAGGCAGGCTTGCGGGAGCACGGGAGGATGGAGCCAGGCACAGAGCAGCATCTCCAGGACGGATCAGCTGACTGTCAGTTTCCAGGAAACATGCCTGGACTCTGAGCTCTTTCGATCCTTTGGGGCTGATTTTGATTAAGTCTGTTGCTAGCATCAAAAGAAGGCAGGAGGACAATCTTCGGAGAGAAACGCACCGATTTAGGTTACCGCATATTTGAAGGTGCTGCAAGTGTTTTAACAGTCACCAGTTTGCAGCTTGCTACTCTGTTGGGGAGAGGTAAGACCCTGTGGAGAAATAAGTTTGTTCCAGGCTTTTCTTAAAATACCATCTGAAGACAAACCACCATCTGTACAACTTGTCTTATTTCAAGTACCGAGATGAGTGCCAGATTTCTTTACCATGTTTTAAAGGGAAAAGCAGAAAGGAATCCTTAGCCTTAGAGCTGTGTGGTTACTGGCAGATGAACAGAACAGTTTAATGGAAAAAAAAAGAGGTTGTTGCTGAAGTATAATTCTCTGTAGCCACTTGGCTAGCCTGATTTAACCTCACAGTGGGAGTACAAAAAATCTTGCTACTGCTTTAACTGCCCCAGGCTCACCCCATTAGTTCCAGCAGTTTGATAGTGAGACTTAGAAAGCAGAGTTGTGAGAATAAACCAGTGTTTGACAGATAACTGGGCATTCACTCAGCACACAGCCTGCTTCCCATCAGGTCCCTGTGCCACCTCTGTGCCCCAGTGTTACACAGGGGCAAGTGAAGTGTTATTTCTTCACTACATTGGTGCTGAAATCAAACCATCTGTTTGTTAGCTCAAGGAGCTGCTGCCTCTTTGATTGGTGTGCCTATCTGCCCTCCTGCTCTTCTAACCAAGCTCTGTTCTCAGACCTCAGAGGGTCATTTTTAACCTTAATTGAACTATTCCATAAAGGCAAGCACTCCCTCTCCTCTCTTTGAGGCAGTGGGATTTCAGATGCCATGCACACACCCAATAGGGGTTCTCCCACCCACTTCCCTTCCTTTGCATCCACAGTTTGACATCCCAGAACAGTGACAGCCCTTGTTTACCTGGAAGAGCAGTACTAGCAGTGTGATTTGGCTGATAGGGTGGTCAGTGGTCAGTTTGGAGGCACATTGGCTCCCATTCCCACATGGAAAGAAGTGGGGAGACAGCACCATGTGATCTATCAGATGAGGTTTCCAGATCTCCTGATGTCCCTTGCTGTGCCTGTTCAGTATCCTCAGGCCAGAAGCTGTGCAAGTCAGCTGAATTTTAAGCTTGAGTAATTCTAGGCTGATTAAACAGGCTGGCTCCAGAGAGTCCAGGGTTTTTCCTCCAAAATGCAAGGATGTAGCCCAAACCATAAGAAGTCTCTTCAAAGATTGCTTGGCACAATGCCTGTGCTTATACCACTGGCTTGAAGTGCAACTAGCAAGAATTCCACGACAGAAAGAGAAGCTGTGATGCCAAGGTGATCAGTTAGTGCAAACAGCAACACCACAGGGCTTCTTTTGTGCAAATATCGGGGCTTTGCATTTTTATTAACATTTTTTTTCTCCTCACGAGGTTTTACAGCCATTTAAAGTTTATAATCTACAGAAATTGAAACAGAACACAAACAAAAATATATCCTTAACAACTTTTGAAAGTCAAATATTAATTAACAGTTCTATTCTACCTGTAGCTGCAAGAGTCCACCCCCCTCTTTTCCTTCCTGTAGGGACAAGCAAAAGCCAGTCATGGGGACAGCCACAGCCTGTTGTGCTGGGCTGTGGGGACTGGGCCTCCAGCCACTGTCGTGGGGGGAGATTTGGCTGTACAGAGTCTCTATCTGGAATGACAGTGTTGTGGACAGAGACTTGGACACATGTAACAAATCAGATACACACAGGGGTCCGTTGTGCAGTCAGATCTAAAGCTCGGCCTCCTTACTGGGTCCAGGGCCAAGAGAGGCGCCTGGTTATTTTCTGCAATGCTGTTTCCCTTCTGTTTAGCTGGTAGTCAAGAGGAGCAGGGTCTGGAGTGTGAGCCCTTTGGAGGGGGACTGAGACCTCCCCTCCTTGGTTGCTTTGCTGGTGCAGGCCTGGCAGGTGCTGCCTTCCCCAGGAAGGTGGCTGAGGACATACCTGGTGCATCAGTGGCCGGGCTCTACCTGGAACAGTCCATGGTTGAGAGGGTAAAGGCAACACCGCTGTGAGGGACACGCTTGGTCACTTCTCATCCGTCTCCATTTGGCACAGGAGAGCACAAGGACCAACGCAGTCGGGGAGGTGGGGGAGCTTTTCCCACAAGAACACGGACTCAGCTCACAGAGCGAAAGGTTCTGTGTCCCAACAGGTACCAACACCTACGTGGGAGTGTGGGGGACGCCTGGGGAGCCGGGCACTTGGGCAGCCTGTCCTGCCTTGGGACATGGCATGGTAACTCCAGCCATCTGCTTGGGAGAGGTCAACAACTGGAGCCACTAACAAACAGACCTGAGCTGGCCAGGCACGGCTAATCCAGCAGCAACTGCTTTGGGAGAAAGACAGAACAAAGCATTTCTGCCTCCAGTCATGAGGGCCATGAAGGCTTTCCTCCTCCCATCCTTCTGTGCTGGTTCCCAGGCTGGGTGACCATCCAGCTGCTGCCGAGCACTTGCCTCTGGGCAGCCAGGCTGCCACTGAGGCAGGACCATGTGCTGCCATGTGCCCAGTGCAGCAGGGAAGGCCAAGGAGGGAAAAAATCCCTCCTCGTCCCCATGGCCATGGCAGGAATGCTGGTGCCCTGGCAGGCTCTGCCACGGGGTGCATGCAGTGCTCATGGCAGTGCTGGGCTGGCAGGGGCATGAGTACCTCACTATGGCAGAGACAGAACTGTACAGCAGGGACCCTCTTCCCCACCAAATTTCCAAATCGGGGACACTTGGGACCCCATCAGTGCCAGAGTAGACGTGGGGTCAGCCCATGGTGATGGAAGCAGACCTGCCTGGCTGGCTGTCCCTTCAGCCTGCTGTGCATCAAGACCAGCACAGCACCTCTGGCTCCAGCCTTGTGGGAGGGGTTACCCCAAAACGCTACTCGGAGGCGAAATCCAGCAAGGGGAGGAACCGCCGCGCCGCACGCACACAGGCAAAGCACAGGGCTGGGGCTGCAGAGGGGACTGGCCTGAAAACACCCACGAGAGCCGTGGCAGGGAGGAAGCAGCACCCCGCTCCTCTGCTCTCGTGGTCGCAGGTTTGCTCGGGCCGGAGCAGGATCCAGGCACAGGGTCCGACGTTTGCGCAGGCAGCGAAGCCAAAGCAGAGCTGGTCGTCACCGTCACCGGGGAGCGAGGCCCGCGAGCTGCCGGCCGCGGAAGGAGCCGGCGCTGCACATGCAGGCGTGGGCAGGGGAGCTGGGCAGCAAACAGGCACTCGTGGGGCACTGCAGGCTTCAGGCGAGGGGTGCCTGGTTGGAGTGAGCGGGCGGAAAGGAGTCCAGGAGAAAACTAGCCAAGGGGGAAGCCTGTGTCCACAGCCCTTGTCAGTCACTACCTCTTCCGTTGAGCAAATATACATAAAAACAATTCTTGAACACAAGGAGGGACATAAGACACGACTACTTTACAGAGAGGGCCTGGCACCTGGTGGGACCGGGCCACTGGAACGCGATTGTACAGGAGCTGCAGGCGGCACCCTCCTGGGTCTGGGCTGGCCTCCCTGGGGGGCTGTGATCCAGTCCGTGTCCCCCAGCAGGGAGCTGGAGTGTTTGCAGCTGGTGCCGTCTGCCTGCAGGCTACACGTCCGTGGAGAAGTAAAGTGTGTTGCGTTTCAGCTCGGTGAAGGAGATGGGAGGATGCTGCAGGTAGTAGAGAAGGACCTGGACCTGTCGAAGGAAAATGGTGGGGTGTTACTCCAGGAAGGGAAACACCTGCCACCTCCCAGCTTGTCCCATCCAGCAAAGAGTAATGAAACTACCCAGACAGGCAGGTGAACCCTTCCATTACCCAGCTCTTACCTGGGCCATCACATCGTGGGACCAGATGTCAGAGGCCAAGGTGAGGTGTGCCTTGCTCTCCCCCTCTGAGGGTCTCAGCAGTGTTGGCCCAAAGACCGTGGCCAGATTGTGGAGAGACATTTTGTTGATAGGCTCCTTTTCAGCCACCCTGTGGGGTACAGGGAGAGAGGCAGTGTCAGCCCCTAACGCTGTTCAGGAGCGGGGCAGCAATGGGGTGAAATGGGGGGCAAGGGCTGCTCTCCCTTCTCCCAGCAGCAGCGGGGCACCTCCAGCTTTCCACTGTCCTTTGCAGCCCTCAGAAAACCCAGGTGCAGGGCAGGGAGCTCTGCCCCCTTCATGGCCTCTGCTGGAGCCGCCGGGCCTGGCCAGGAGCCCTGGGTGTGATGTGGCAGCGACCAAGCCCTCGCTCGCTCCTGAGCTGTGGGGCCTCCACCCTTCCCGAGCCTGCAGGGCACGGGGAGCTCTGCACCAGCCCGTGCCCCCTGCACCCACTCCCCTCGAGGCTCCCTGCCCCAACAACCCTGTGGGAGCCCTGCCAGCACCGAGGGAACCAGGACCACAACATTGCCATGTTAGGAGGCAGCTGTGCTCCCCGGCACAGGCTGCTCGCTTGAGCCCCAGCCAGGGGAGCAGATGTGGGAACTGGCTGTGCCCGGTTCTCAGGATGGAAATGGATTTTTCCTTCTCCATCCCCCAGCATCAATCACTTTTTCTGTTTGGTTTTAGCCAAACCAGAGGAACAAAAAAAAAAGTTTCATGATGCAAGTAACATGAGCCATGAGCTCCAGTCCCAAGCTCTGGCCAGGCTCTGTGTGCTGCTCTGCTGCCCTCCCACAGCCCCGTGCTTTCCACAGGTTTTGGGCCCCCAGAGAGCCCCAGTCCATGAGTCCCCAGGTTCAGATGCGCCCCATGTGGGCCAAGACAAAGCCTGTCAAACCACGCACTGCTGCACTCTGGGACAGGTGACATGGGGTGTCACCTGCAGCTCTGGGACACGTCCACAGAGCTGACTATCCCTGGTTCTTGGCCATTTGCTGCTGACAAGTGACAGGGATTGTTGCACCCTGTTTTGCAAGAGCTACTGCTGGACTGGTGGGAAGGGACACAGAGCTGTTTTCCTGCTAAGGGGGACACTGCACAGCTCCCAATTGATTCCCGTCCTGTGCCGAGGCCAGCTGCTCCCTGCAGAGCTCATCCAACCAGCTGCACACGGGCTGCTGCAGCCAAGAGTTCCATGTTTCCAGAGGTCGTGTGCTCCCTGCAGAGCTGACCTGGATCACTGGCCAGGCGCAGCACAGGCCCTGCTGGCACTATGGCCAGTGGTCCTGGGACACCAGGGGCTGCTCTGGAGGGGCAGAACGACTCCAGGATCCCCCCAGCATGCTGCAGGGCTCAAGGAGAGGAGATGTAGAAAGCCAACACCGACATCAGCCGAAGGGTCTGAACAAGCTGTAGCCTGGCAGGACCCTGCCAGAGCCCAGAGAGACAGGGCAGGTGGGACACACCTGGGGCTGTACCCTCTTGGAATGCCTGGGAAAGGACCACTCTGTGCCTGCCCAACACTGAGCTGCTGTTGCTGGCCCTGGCTGCTGCCCACAGCCCTGCTCTGCACCAGCACAGCACCATCTGCCTCCAGTCTGGGATCAGCCTGCAGCTGTGCAGGCACCACAAGAATCAAACAGCAGCTTTAACTCCATTCATGTCCCATCCCCACAGCAAAGCAGTGAGACAGACCCGTCCTGCACCTCCCATCCATCCCAGGCAGCTCCCGAGCCATTACCTTTTCAAGTGCTCCAGCAGGAAGAGGAAGGTGATGAGGTTGGGGTCAGGCAGCGAGCGGAGAAGGTGCATCATGCAGTTCTCCTTGGCAGCAGGATCTGAGAGGGCTGCAGGCAGGGAGAGAGAGGGCTCAGGGCAGGGTCTGGTGCAGCAGCAGGACCCACCATGGCCAGATACCTCCTGGCAGCCAGTGTGTGAGCACTGGGGAGCAGCACCACGAGCTGGCCTGGAGCCAGCAAGAACAGCCAGGACCAAGTGGGCTGAGCTGGGAAGGACCCTTGGGAGTCTCCCATCCCCAGAGCAGGCAATGGCAAACAGAGCCACGTTTGTGCATCAACACCTTCCCCATCCCCGAGTCCTTACCGATCCCCTCCATGAAGGCGGGGTAGAGTCTGTCAGTGAGGAGGGGCTCGGGCAGCTCACGAAAGTACAGCTTCAGCGTGCCAGCGATGGCATTGATGTCCATGTCACTCAGCATCACCAGGATGTCCTTGTTATCTGTCCAGAGAGCACCCACACGTGACGCCTCCTGCCCTCCTTCCCCTCTGGGTCTCTGCCCTCTGTGTCACTCCAGCTATCCGGATAGGCTGCCAGCTGGAGGGCAGGGACAGCACTGATGGGTTCACAGCCCCATTAGCCAGGCTGAGGCTGGGAAAAGCTGAGTGGTTCCTGCCTGGCTGGGCAACAGGACGTGGAATGATTTGCAAATGCATTTGCAACGTTTCCCTGACTCAGTGTCTCCCAGGAGCCAGCCAGGAGCGGCGGCAGCTCAGAGGCATCGAGGCACAAACAGGGCTGGGATCTCTGGGTGTTTCCATCCCTCCTCACCCCCAGCCCCTCCCTGGGCACAGCAGCACATCTGGCACACGTGCAGCGCAATAACCAAACCCTGGGCTTGCAGGGAGTTGCGGGGGTGAACCCTCCCATGGGAACACCAAGCTCCCCCAGGTCACTCACTCGCATCAAAGACAGCTTTCAACGCCTGGATGTCAGTGGCCACTCCAGAGATCCTGTAGATGCCAACCTCCTCGATGCCCCTCTTCTCCACCTCCTCAATGCACTGGCGCACGATGTAAGGCACCTTGGAGCGCTCGCGCCTGGCTCAGGGAGAGGAGCAACCTGTACCAGCCAGCCCGGGCCAGAGGCAGGATGGGCATGCAGGTGGGAAGGACGGGAATGGTGAAGGGAACAGGCAAGTGCCCAGCAGAGGGCAAAGACCAAGCTCCCCAGTGCTGGTGGGAGCAAGGGGACACAGTGCAACCCCACACCCACAGAGCAGATCAGCCCCCACAGCCGCCCTGCATTTACTTTGTCACGACGCTGATTTTGACCCCAAAGACACCGGTCTGCTTTTTGGATGGGGTCCTCTTCAGGCTCATGTCCCTGCTTGTGAACTTCATGGAGAACTCCACCTTGATCTGTGGGAGACAGGGGCTGAGTCCTGGCTGCCCTGAAGGCAAGAAGGGGTTGCATTCACAGCGAGGGGCTGTGGGTCCCCCAGCCCCACTTACCCCGTTCATCTCAATCACGTCCATGTGCCAGTTTTTCGTCTGCACGGCCTGTGGGTCCAGCTGTGGGAAGAGATGGTCTGTGAGTTCTGTGGGGACACAGCCCCATGCCATCCCAACCTGGTGGCCCCCAAAGCCCCTGATCTGCAGATGGTGTAGGGCACAGGACATGCTTTTCCTGGGCATCGTGCTGCTCATGACCTGAGGATGGAGAGGTTCATTCCCCTTTGGGTCTGGGGTCTCTTTGGCTGTGCCCTGAAGCCAGATGGGCTCAGCCCCCTGTCCTGACCTCTCCCCAGAGCCCCTGCAAGGCAGTGCTTTAACCCACACTCGAGAAGCAAGAAACTTCCAAGAAATTAGGACTATTTCTGGCGGCAGATTGATGAAACAGAACTAGGGCAGCGTTTTCCATGCAGAAAAACAACATCTCCCCATAGCCAAGGCTATTTATAACCCCTGGGAATGACAGGCTCTGCTATTTCTGGCTTTGGGGCTAGCGGGGGACTCGGTGACGCTGCCCCGGCGCCCGGGTGCCGCGGCGAGGTGCTGGCATTCCCAAGGCCCCGGCACGTGCCGTGGTGGGTTCTGGGCCCCAAGGCTGGGCAGAGGTGGGTGCAGTTGCCTTTTGGGGCTTTTTGGTCCCCAGCTGGTGGTATCGATCCGGCCCCATCGATCCCTGTAATGCACAGGGCAGGCAGCCAGGCACTAATGTCCCCTTGGGGAAGGGGATGGGATGTGGAGCTGGTGGGGGCTCCCAGGGCTGGGGACATGCAGCTGCCAGGCCCCGCTTGTGCCAGGCAGGTGGGGTCACTCCGCAAGGACACGGGAGTTTCCTGCAGCTGCTGGGTCAGGAGATGCTCTGGGCGAGTGTAAAGATGTCCAGAGCTGCTGCTCCCCTGCCCATAAAGTCACTGCATGTCACGATGGGGGGCACTCTGGGGTCCCTCATGTCCCTCCTTGCACACCAAGACCCCACGGTCCCAAGGACAGGCTCGAGCTGCCCTGGCTCTTGGCACAGACCCAGCACAGTGGCATTGCCACATGCCCAGCCCTGTGTCACAGTGAGCCCGTGCAGCTCCTGAGCCATGGGAAAACTGTGGTACTGAGCAAGGCAGAAATGCTGCTGTCTCCAGCATGGCCCAGGAATGGCTCCTGACACTAAGCCCTTCCCAGTGCTGCAGCCCAGCACATGGAAGAGCCTGGGGAGTGCCACGCTGCCTCCTCCGTGCCAGCCCTGCAGCTGCTGGAGATCAGGAGGAGAAGGAAAGCTGCAGCTGCCCTGGGCTCCCATGGGACCCTGCAGCAGGTCTGGACACTGGGATCACGAGACTGCAGCCAGACCACAGCCAACCCCAGCCCTGCTGCTCCAGCTCCTCTTTGTCCCCTCCCCAGCACTGCATCCCCAGCAGTGCTGCACGGCCAATGCCACCTGTCCCAGGGACTTTCATCCATCCCTGTCCCACTCATGGCAGCAACAGCAAAGCTCCTTTGTCCCCCAGCCAGGTCAGGAGCTTCCCTGCTCCTGTGATTTTAACTGCAGCCACCACATCCTTCCCCTTTCCTATCCCCATCCCTGGGGTCCATCCAGCTCTGATGACCCTGGCAGCTCATATCTGGAAGGGCTTTAGCAAAGCTCTGAAGAAAGCTTTAATGAAAGCCAGGTTGGCTGCTGCCAGTGCAGCAGACCTTACCCTGAGTACATCACTTCCCCCCAGCCTCTTCCCCCTGCATGGGCAGAACCATCCCACTGCAGCCAGCAGGGCCCAAATTTGGGCTAGTTCTGCTGGCACCACAGGCCTGAGCCCCCTTGCAGCTGGGGCAGGTCCCTGTGCACCTCTGGGGCACTGGCTATGCCCTTGCCCAGGTGCTCTCTAACCCTCCTGGCCAGCACCCCATGCAGCAGCAGCAGCAGCAGCAGCAGCAGCAGCAGCACACGACGCTGCCACTCCCCAGTTTAAGCAAAGCCACGTCTCCAGGTGTGGGAGGATGGAGGGGAGCATCCACCCACAGAGCCAGAGGCAGCTCCTGCCCACACAGTGCTGGCAAACACCCCATCCCAGCTCCCACCACCATCTCCTTCTCCTCCAAAGGGAGCTGCCTTGCTCCAGCAGGATGCAGGGACATCTCAGGTCAATGGGGAGCTCCTGGGCTGGGAGCCCTGGGGAACAGCCCCTGAGCCAGCACTGTGCAGGATGAGCTGTCAGCTCCTCTTTGGAAGGTCAGATGGCTTTCCCCTGTGCCTGGGGAAACATCTCAGGCAGGTCACCAGCTCATCTCCAGGCTGCTCCCTCCTGCATCTCAGGGACTCTCAGCCATGGTGGTATCCATGCCCACTGCACTGCCTCTCTCATCCATGGCAAGGTGAAACATCCTATTTTTGCCACAGGGATGTGCCATCATCCTGGTTTCCCAAATTATCCAAGCATGTTTGATTGTAGGACAAGGCCCCAGGTTGTGGAGGAACAGGCAATGAACATCCTGGCAGCCCTGCAGCACTTTGTGTGTCCTGAGGAGGTCCAGCTGGCACTGACCCCCTCTCCTACTGCTTGTCTTGTCCACGGGACAACTCCAGACTTAAGGTGATGAGGCCACATCCTGGAATTCTGTCCTCAAGACACCTCCAGGTCATGGCACTGTGACAGACCCAGGCAGAGGTCCAAGGAGAGGAGCTGAAAGGGCTTGAAACCTTAATGGTGGCTCCCCAGGGCCCCAAACACTGGGATGCTATGGTGGGGCAGGGGCTGCCAGGGTGGGCATGTTGCCTCCTCACATCTCAGGCCCGTGAGGTCACCCAGCTGTCAGCCTGGGTGAAGCCATCGGGAGCACACTGGTGACTCAATCAGTGAGGTCATCTCTGCCAGGACCCTGGGGAGCGGGATCCTGGAGGAGCTGCTGCAGCCAGCACTGCTTCCCATCAGCGTGGCACCCACAGACTCCCCCGCCTGGCCTCCCGTGGCTGCCCTGGCAAGCAGATCCCTCACCAGACCTCCATGGCAGCAGCTGCCTCCCCAGGGAACAGGCAATCCCTGAGCCCCACAGTGCTGCGGGACAGAGCAGCCCCCACACCAGCAAACGCTGCCAGTAACAAAGCACAGCCCCCCACCAAAGCAGTAACTCACAGACCCCACTGAGAGCGACCCAAGGAGCAGCAGCAGCACCCACAGCCCACCGGGACCCTGCACAAACCTGCCGGAGCCACATCCTGCCCTGCAGCCCCAGGCATCCCGAGCAGCAATGGGCGGCGGAATGGGCACGGGAAATGAAACCCCTTCATGTTTTGACCCAGCAACAGCTGCCGGGCAGAGCCCTCGCTGCCCCTTAATCCCCTGTGCGGAGCGGAGGCACAGAATTGAGGTTAATGCCGCTGCGTCACACGCGGCCCCGCCGCCGCCAGACCGAGCCCCCGGCAGCTCCTGCCCGCGGCCACAGCTCAGCCCCGAGCCAGCAGCTCCCTGCGCAGGGGACACCACCGAGAGAAACCCCCAGAGTCCCCCATGGGGCTTTTGGGACAGCCTGCAAGGGTGCTGTCCCCCTCCTTTGTCACTTCTGCCGCACATCCCTGCGCTCTGTGCTCCCACAAAGATGGGCAGCGCTGGCTGCGACACAGCTGTGAGCTGGGGAAAGCCTGGATCGACCCGGGTTGCAAGAGGGGGGACGCGGGCACTGGGTGCTGTGGCACCCCAGGAACCCGGCCCCAGCCAGCCCAGAAGCATCACTGCCCCCTGGGCAAGCTCCAGGGTTGGGCAGGGGCTTCCCTGCCCTGCCTCTGCAGGACCCCCCGGTGCACAGAGCTCAGCCTCCGCCACCCTGCCAGCACACAGAGCGAGAGGGAGAGAGGAAAACAAACACCGCACAGGCTGCCAACTGCATCGAAGAGCTCCCGAAGCACCCAAACAGCCTCCCTGCTCCGTGCACACACCCCAGAGCACTCGCTCTCCACACAAACAACAAAGCCCCCCATATCAGAGCCCCCCACCAAAAAAGCCACGGTCACCACGCACAGCAGAGCCCGGCGCAGCCATCCCAGAGCCCAGCACCGTCCCCTGCAGCCACCCCCCGCACCCGGAGCACCTTCTGCCGGAGCAGTTTGCTGCGCACCCTGCCCCAGAGCCGGGCGCCCGTGTTCGGGGTCCTCTTCCCCTCGGGCTCCTCCACGCCGCGCTCCGGTTGCTGCTCGCCCCCGGGGCCGGGGCTGCCCTCCGGCTGCACCAACACCTCCGTCATCGCTTCGGCTCCGGGCAGGCGACACGAGGCTGGCCGGGAGCGTCCCCGCGGCTGGGTTAGCACAGCACCCGCATCCCTTCTTGCCGGCGGGGAGAGGTCAGCGGGGGCCGGCCGGGGGAGCCCTGCTGGGGCGGCGGGGCGGCGAGCGGGCAGGGCTCATCTTCAGGGTGTGAGCCAGGCTGGCGAGGCGGCGAGGCAGCCCCAAAAACCTCCCTCCCCCTGCGAGGAAGTGACTCAAAGGCAGCCCCCCCTCCCCGCCGGCGGCCCCCACGCGTTTAACTCTCGCCCTGCCGCCCGCCGCCGCTCGGGAGCGCTGGGGGGGCTGCCCGGGCTCCCCGCCGCCGTTATCCGCCGTTATCCGCTGTTATCCCCGCGCCGTCATCCGCGCCGCAGCGCCAGCGGCAGCCGCGGCCCCGAGGCACCGCCGCTGGCGGCTGCAGCATTCCGGGCTCCGCGCAGGAGCCAGGCTGCCTCTCCCGCTCTCAGCCAGGGGCACGGGGATGAGGCTTTTGGGGTCTGTTGTCACGCCTAGGGACAGCTGGGGACACCCATGTCCCCTCTGTGCAGCCTGACCCTTGTCAGCCCCACTGCCAGGGGGTGATGTGGGCAGGGAAGGGTCCCTGCCTGCTGCTTCTGACAGGCAGGGACATGGTGGGGTGCAGGCTCGGGGGGACTTGCGCTGCCCCCCGTCCATCCCTCAGCAGCCCCCGGAGTCTACATGGGTCACTATGGCTCCCTGCAGCTCTGGGGTGCCCCAACATCACAAATCCCCTCCTCCAGAATCTCTGCCAGCCCAGGGAAGCAGACAGGCAGCTATTTACCTGAGGGTACAGCAGGCACTGTGCCCATGACAATACAGGCTCTGTCCAACATCCACAGCTCCCCTGTGCATCAAATGGGCTGAGGAAGCAGCTCCTGAGACCCCCTTCATGCACCCACTGCCTGTCTCCTCACGTGCCCCAGGGCATGGGGGCCAGATCCATCCTCTGTCCTCTGCAATAGGGGCACAAGCACTCACAGCCTGCTTTGCCCACCACAACATCTGCCTGCCGTCCTGGCACAGCACCACGCAGCCCTGCCAGCACCCAGCAGACACAGCCCAGCTGCTGGGAGCAACTGGGACAGCTCAGAGCAGGGCTGGGCCCTGCAGCGCAGGGGACACAAGACCCTCATGGGGACACAAGCCAAACACGGCAGCCCTGTCCACAGCATGTTCCAGCTTTAAAAACTGCAGGTAAAATGGGGATAACAACAACAAAACAGGGTTCATGCCAACCAGGAGTCACACCTTTCCACTGGGCAGACAGTGCTGCTATGTGGAACCAGCAGCAGCTCCTGATGAGCCCAGGGACCAGCCAGGGTGAGGAACACCCAAGGCAGCATCTCTGCCTGAGCAGCTCAGGGAGAAAAAAGGGGGCAGCTCTGGGGCTTGACTACAACCCACAGCTCCAGGAGCAGCACTGCCCATCCTGCTCACAGCTGTCCTGCCCTGTCACCCAGCCCACCCCTGGGGCAGAGGCCAAGCTGTGGCCCTGGGTGACGGCAGGATAGCCTCAACCCTGACACTCTTCCATCCATCCAGATCCTCCTTGGGATAAGCAGCCCCAGGGCTTTCTCCTCTCCTTTTCTCCCCCCACAAGTTTTGCGCAGCGGGTACGAGCTGTGCTGTCCCTGTCCCGACCCCCGCATCTCCCAGCATGACTCATGTTTGTTGATCCAGGCTATTTCCGAGAGCGCAGCTGGACTGATCCCCGCGGGACACCGAGCCCCTTCCCTGCCCCGGCCTTCCCACTTGGCCCAGTGCCACCCCCACACCACTGTTTCCTGGGGGAAACAGCAACAGATGGGTTATTTCAGGTATGAACAAGCCACTGGTGAAGCTGAGCCCCCACCTCCCTCCCTGTGTCCCCCTCCGGTGTTGTTTCCCCACAGCATCCCCTTCCCAGCAGCATTTCCGTGCTGCTCTCTGCTCCCCTGGGACCTGCCCTCAGTTGCTTTCCCACGGAGCAGACAGCCATGATGGGCCCTTTGAAGTGGCCCTGGGTCGAGGGCTGTGTCCCAGGCGTGACCCCGTCCCCAGCACTGCCAGAAGGGCAGCCAGGCTGCGGTGCCCACCAGGAAAACACAGGGACACCCCCACCCCAAACTGTGTCCCCCTGCCCTGGGCTTCCCTGCAGCCTGGCCAAGGTGGCTGCAGGGGGACTGTGGGGTCTGGGGGCTGCCTGCCTCCCTCTCCATCCTCCTGGTCCTGCTCACCTGGGAGCATCTCAGGGCAGCCCAGGCCTCCATCCTCCCTGCCTGGCAACCGCCAATCAGAGGCGGCTCAGCCGTTGCCCTGGAAACTCCTGTTGCCATAACAGCAGCGGATGGAGGCACGGGGAAGGCAGATGGTGGCAGAGGGGGACACAGGAGGGACGGGGGGCTGCACATGCAGAGCCCTTCCTGGGGCAACTGCCAACCCCTCCCTGCAGCCCCCAGGGGCCACGGCACGGAGAGCAGCGGAATGGAATCACTTCCAGCCCAGCTGGGGCTGGATGCACCTCTGCGGGGTAGGTCTGGCTTTGCCACCTCCACAGGGCCCCTCTCACTTTGTCCCACCTTCTCCATCAGACACTGTGTCCCACAACCATCACCCCCATGCCTGATGCCCACCCACCTCACTGCCTTCAACCCCACAATTGCTGTACCCCGCTCCCAAAACCAGAGCTGTCTATCCCAGGCATCACTCCAGGACAACACTCCCAGCCCAGCTGCCAGGCCCTAAGGGGTCCACCTCCGGGTAAGAAGATGCCCAAAAGTCCCAGTGCATACCTGAATCTGCCCCTTGCCCATGATCTTGTCCACAATTTCATTGTTGTCCTTGTTGAGTTTGGTCTTGTCGTAGCACTTCTCGTAGCAGAGGATGCGTAGGGACTGGGAGCCCTCCAGCTCAATCTCAAACTCCTGGGGTGTGGAGGGAGGGTGGCTCAGCCCCAGCACCCCAGAGCAGCTCCAGAAATGTGGTTGAAGGGAAATGGGGAGCACAGCCCCCTCCCTGCATCCCACCTTCCCTCACCTCATTCCACTGCGGTTCCGTGGTGTCCCGGAACACCCTGGTCTTGGCTTTGCTGACAAAGTAGCCAAAGGAGTCCACCTCCAGTGTGCAGTAGAGGTCTGGGGGAACAGACATTGCTCAGCACCCCAGGAACATCCCCACCATCTCCCAGGGGACCACTGTGGGCAGAGTGGGGCCACGTGCTGGACCCCAACTCTTGTGAGCCCACTCTGAGCAGGGTGGGCACCCACACTTACTGGCTGACTGCTTGAAGCCCTTGGCAGAGTGGACGATGACGTGCAGGAACCCATAAAGCCCTGGGGACTCATCATCTGTGGCAGGAGAGCAGAGGCTGTGTCAGGGCCTGGAGTGGCCTTTGCCACCTTTACCACAGCAAGCACGGTGCCTGCAGTGACACCCAAATGCCCCCAAACCCCTGGAGGGACATCCCTAAGTTCTACATCCCCCACTGACAGACATCCCAAGCTCTCCTGCTGCTGGACAGTCCTGGGGGAGCTTCCCAGTGCGGCTGGCTGGGTCTCACCCTGCGGACACTGGTCCTGCCCAGCCCACGGGGGTGCTGGAGAGAGCCTAAAAGCAGCCCCGTGCTGCAACCGGGATTGCTCTGCCTGGGATCCTGACGCTGCTCCAGCAGTGCCACCTGGTGGGAAGCTGTCCCCTGCACAGCAGGGTCCCCGCTGCAGCCCAGGGACGCCACAGCTCCTGCCCAGCAGCATCCCGAGCAAAGCAGGAGCCACCAGCCCAGCGGTCACTCACCGTCCTTGTTGCTGGTGACCGGGATGTTGTGGACAGTGCGTAGCTTGAAGCAGGATCCCGTGAGCACCTGCAGCTCCACTGAGCTCAGGACAAAGGCCTGGAGGTCTGGGAGAGGACAGACACTTCAGAGGAACACAGCCAGTGATGGCCACAGAGACTGAAGAGCACCAGGCTGGGATCCTACAGGACCTCCTTGTGGCCTCTGGGGGGGCCAGGAGCCCCAAGAGAGCCTCGGCAGCCCCAAACTTACCCTTCTTCTGCAGTCTCTGGATGGCCTCCCTCCACTCAGACCGCTCATAGTCGGAGGAGAGCAGGAAGAGGTAGCTCTGTAAGAGAGAGGGGGATGTGGCAGGCTGTGTGCAGGCGGGGCTGAGCCCAGCCCCAGCCCGCCCTCCTCACCTTCCCGTTGCGGTTGTGGATGCGGAAGGGAATGGCAGGCGAGTTGAGGAGCAGCCAGAATTCGTTTTCAAACATCTTCTTCTTGAGGCGCTCGATGGCCCGGCTCTGCCCCTTGTTGGCTTTCTGCAGACAGGGAGCAGAGAGGACCTTCCACAGCTGCCCCTGTCCCCCATTCCCCATCCCAGATCCCCAGCAAGGCACCCACCCCGACAGCAAGTCCCACACCCTTCTCTCACCTCCTTCTGCACTTCGCTCTTGATGGCTGAGATCTTCATCTTCATGTCCTCCAGCTCGTGGTCGGGGATGACGTGGACCTGCGGGCAGTGCTCCGACTCCTCCGGCGAGGGGAACACCAGGTCGGCCAGGGGCACGTACCACTTGCAGTCGTACTGCTGGTGCTTCCTGCAGGCAGGGCACGGATGATGACCGATGCCTGACCCCCTCCCTGGCACATCCCCCAGCCTGCTGAGGGACAGGGGGGTTGTGACACATTCCCCCCACGCCCAGAGCCCTCCTTACCCCACCGCTGTTTTCTTCAGCTTGGCACAGAGCAGCACGTCGGTGAAGAGGAAGACGTGCCGCAGCTTCCGCGAGCCCTCCGACAGCTCCACCAGGAAGCCATCCTTGACAAGCTGCCGGGTCTGGGGGGCAGAGGGGCTGCCGTGAGAGCAGGCAGGGAGCAAAGGCCAACAATCCATGGGGAAAGGCTGACAATCCTGTCCCTGTCTGTGGCTCAGCCACCAGGAGCATGGAAAGATCCACGTGCTCTATGCTTAATAAGGTACCAGCAAGCAGCAAGGACCAGATAGAGCCCTAATCTTGCACCTAGAACTGTATCTGGAGGAACCCCTCCAACTCCTACCCAGGCACCATGGAGCTCTTCAGGATGGAGACACCATCCAGGTGTCAGCCTTCACCCCGTGCCCAGCCAGTGCCCACCCTGCGGGCTCACCTCGCCCTTGGGGGTGGTGACCGCTGTCCTCCGGGGATCGATGTCCTCATTGATGCTGGAGAGGAAGTTCTGGGAGATGCGGAGGGCGTCCTGGAGCAGCGGGTAGTCAGGGTGGTCAGCTGGGGTGTGCTTGAGGAGGTCCTGGAAGGAGACAGGCACGGGTGAGCAGCTCGAAAGCACCCACCCCAGGGACCCCTTATCAGCTGCAGATCCCCAGGAGCAGCAGAGACAGAGCCCACCACCACCGCCCCCCAGGAACAGCACCACACTCACGTGCAGGACGAGGGTGCTCCGTGTCACCCGGTCGATGGGTTTGTACAGCAGTGCTGAGGGGAGAGAGAAGGTGTCAGCAGCCACCTGTGGCTGGCACCCTGGCCCTTTTCCCACCTGCCACAGACAGCAAGGAGAGGAGCCCAGATGCACAGAGAGCCCCCCTGGGGACACTGGGTGAGCATCTGGGGTCAACAGCCGTGGTAGTGCCAGGAGCAGTGGGGAGCTGCCAGTGCCACAGCCCCGTGTCCTGGGGCTGGCGTGTGCTCATGGGTGGCAAACACCACTCTGACTGCGGGATGTGATGTCCCACCATGCCTGTGCCAGCCCTCTGGAGGGCAGGGCCTCCACCCACGCTTGCTGTGCGGAGGCTGAGGAGCGGAAGAGCCGCTTGACGCCCTCAGCAACTGTTTCAGTTTCCCTTTTGGCTCAGCGGTGGGTCCCGTCCCTCACTGTGCTCTGCCACCCCACGGGACACCCTGTACCCACATCTGTGCACCACCCCAGCCAGCCCTGGGTGCAAAGGGGACCCCCACACCTACAGAAAACATGGGGGCCGAGGCATCATCCCAACACCATGTCCCCTCCCTTTCCCTTCACTTCAGAGCACTTCCCCAAACTGCCAGGGCCGAGAGGAGCCAGGTTTCAGGCCGTGGAAGAGGAGGGAAAGATGCCACCTCCTCACCCTGGGCTGAGTCGTGGGGAGTTCCCC
Organism: Rhipidura dahli; assembly: GCA_013399225.1. NCBI lineage: Eukaryota > Metazoa > Chordata > Aves > Passeriformes > Rhipiduridae > Rhipidura > Rhipidura dahli. The sequence continues at coordinate 618,407 of VXAC01000666.1, read as the reverse complement.
ATCCCCTTTATCCCAGAGGGTGCTGCCTCGTGGCACCCGGTTCTGAGAGAGGATGAGCAGGGGGTCTCTGCTCAGGAGGTGAGGATGCCAGCCTGAACCCTAACCAGAGGCTGCATGCACCCCCACAACTCCATGCCAGAGGGTAAAACAAGAGCCCTGCTCCCTGTGACAGCCAGCAAGAGCCCTGCTCTGGGGTAAAGGGGGGTAGCCAGGGTGTCCCCCCCACCTTTTCCACCACCTAGACCCACAGGAAGGATGGACTCTCCTGCTGCCAACACTACAGGCACACGCAAAGCTCCGGGGAGCCCCGGGAGGGGTTGTCCCGGCACAAGGGAGGAGCAACGGGGCTCCTTGTGCACACAGTCCCGCCAGCCTGGGACCCACGGGCAGTAGCAGGCAGGGGATGCCCGGTGCCTCTCCTCCCAGCCCCGGAGAGATGGACATTCCAGCCCCACGATGCTGGCCCAAACGGGGACCCCTCCCCATAGCACAGCCCGGGCAGAGGGGGTCCCCGAGCCCAGGACCCCCCTGCCCACCCCAGCTCCTTCTGTCCCATGGCCGGCACGAGTCCCTGCCCGGCGGGGACGGCGAGCGCGTGGCTGCGTGTGCCGGAGCCAAGATGATTCAATCGAGCCTGGAACAAAGACGCTCCCAACTTCAGCCCGCAGAGCACGACGCAGCCTCCCACCCACCCCCGCCATCCCCCGGCAAAGACCCCGCGGCATCTCTCCCCAGCGGCACCCCAAAGCTGAGCCTCCCCCCTCGCCTCACCGTAGGTGCAGTTACAGCAGAGCCGGACAATGAGGAGGATTTCCATGGCAGCCCCGTCTCCGCGCAGCCATCGCTGCCGCCCCGCAGCAGCTCAGCCCGGGGCTGCGGCACAGCTCCGGCCCCTCCGCACGGCTCCCGCCACGGCCGCGGGCGGGGAGGAGCAGTGGGCAGGGGCTGGGGGGCTGCCGCACGCCCCCAGCATCCTAAAGAGCCGCGACCCACCCCCCTCCCCGCCGGCTCCGGGCACACAAAGGGCTCGGTAATTCACCCACGCCGGTCCCGTGCACACAAAAGGCTGTGTCCCCCTCCCCACGCCCACCGTACCCTCCATGGTGACGGACGTGTGGCTCTCCTTCGAGTCCTTGGGGCCCTTCACCTTCAGCTCCTAGGGAGGGAAAGGCCCATCAGCACAGCCCGCGGGGGGCTGGGGTCGGGGGGAAGGTCAAGGCTCAAGGTCATGGGGTCCCCCCCACCCTTCCTGCACCCTGATATCTCCCCCCTGCCCCAACCTGGCCGTGCTGGAGGTCACACATGGGTGCTTGGGGAAGTAGTGGGGGATGCTGCCTGGCTGGGAGCAGCTCTGGCCGTGCCCAGCAGCTGGGGCACAGTGGTGATGCCACTGAGTTAACAGGACAAGGCAGGCCAGGCTGTAGCCACAGAGGTCCCCATTTCGGTAGGGGATCCAGGCATGGAGCTGCAGGCAGCAGGAGATGAGCCACAGGTGCCCAGCACCCACTGACACTGGATGGGGGTGTGGCAGCACAGGATGAGCTCAATCTGAGCTTGCACAAGGTGAGGACAAACTTCTACAATATCCAAAGACCCTCCAGCAGAGCCCCCTGTGGCCCAGCCCTTGGGGACAGTCCCCAGGGCAAGGAGAGCATCTCTGCAGGGCAGACGTGGTCAGCTCAGCCATGAGGACAGTGTTCTCTGCCCTGAGTGGGGACAGCCAGGCACAGCCCCGTCCCACTGGCACAGCCCTGTCCCACTGGCACAGCCCCGTCCCAGCTTACCTCCGAGATCTTCTGGAACTGGTAGTTGCTCTGGCTGCACTTCTCTGCCGTCTCCAGGGCGATTTTGTAGTTATCCACAAAGGCCTTGTAGACCCCCAGCTGGCTGGCCTGTGGGGAGTGGGGGTTAGCTGGGCACCAGGGGGTGCTGAAGCCCCCCACTGCACCCAAGGGGTCAGGCAGCCCTTGAGGTGACACTGCCCAGAGCTGTCCCCTCCTGGCAGGACACTCAGCCAGCTGGGGGTCACATGCTTGGCTCCTGCTCAGGGCAGGATGGTGGAGCTCCTGCCCAGCCCTGTGCCTCCATAAACCTCAGAAATCCAGCAGAGACATAACAAATGCCTGCACAGCAGAAGCTGAAGCTACAGCCCTTCAACCTGGCCTCTCCTTCTCCTCTGCCCAGCATGGTCATGGCATCCATGGGCACAGCCCCTGCTGGCATCACAACTCCAAACTCATCACAACTCCAGCCCTTCTCCTCTTCCAAGTGGAGCAAGACCCGGGCAAGGTGCGTACCAGCTTCTGGAAGAGGTGGCCCATGGTGACATTGCTGTCCCACTGCTGCACCTTGGGGCACAGGCTGTCGTAGAACTCCTTGTGGATCTCATAGATATCCTGGATCTTGTAGAAAATCGTCTCGATCTGCTGGAGGGTGAGGACAGGCTGCGACGTGGTGGCTGTGGCCTTCAGTGGCTTCATGGGCTGCCAAGGAAGGGAGAGTTTGAGATGAGGGCTGAGAGAGGAAGGCTGGGGATGAGAAGGATCTGAGGCTGGGACAGATGGACCAAGGCTGGCAGCTGAACCAAAGGGCACTTTGGGCTCGTGCATCCCCAGACTTCCCCGCGGTGGCGGTGACCCCGTGTTGTGCAACAGCGTCTCGCCATGAAGGTCAACAAGTCCACAAGAAGAAGCAGGGCTATAAATATGTCCCCAGCAGGGACATAGGCAGCGGGGGAGGAGAGGTGGGGACAGAGCAAAGGTGGCTCTGGTGTGGCACATTCAGCCACCCAGGCTGATATGGCTGGGAGAAGGGGAGAAGCTGTCCAGGAAGAAATGACTGACTCCATCCATCCATCCATCCATCCATCCATCCATCCATCCATCCATCCATCCATCCATCCATCCATCCCTGCTGGGGGTGTCTGGTCTGGGGGCTGTGCTCACCAACAAGAGGGCCTCCAGCTGGTTGATGTAGATCTCCTCACTGGCCAGGAAACCAGAGAGCACCAACTTCCGCATCTCCAGGCCTTTGCCAGCATCCCGCTCGCCCTGCGGAACACAGCAAGGAGCCTGGCTGAAGGAGCCAGCAAATGGCACGGGAGGAGACCCCTCATCCCACCAACCCATTCCTGGCATCCCCACAACGGGCACATCTCCCTGCCAGTGTTGGGGAAGCTCCATGGCATGTGCCCGATGGGCAGCAGACCCCGTTGGGAGGCAGCTGGGAAAGCCACGAGCTGCGCTGGCTTCTCTCCCCTCCCTGCTCCGGGCTGGCCAGGAGCCCGGCGCCGCTGGCAGCGCTCCAGGATGGCGCACGGCATGGCAGGACTCTCCCAGGGCAGAGTCCAGAGACGCCCAGTGAAATCATGCTTGGCACTGGATGGTGCTGCCACGTGACGCGGCACCGCCCTTTCCCTCGGCTGAGGTTTCCCTTGGAAAGTGCCACCCCAGCAGGCACTGCCCAGTGGCACTGGGGCAGGTCCCAGTGCCCAGGGCTGCTGCAGCACTGATGCTCCTGTGGCATGACCCTCATGGCAGGGGGATGGCTGGGCTGGGGGGCTCTGGGACCCTCAGTGAGGCTCTGTCAGTGCCCAGGCACGGACACCCCAGCCCCTGGACCATCCTTGGTCACGCCTTGGCCTCTCCCCTTAAAAATCACACTTGAGCACCAGGCTTTGCCACCCAGACAGGGACCAAGCAGAGCCATGAGGGCATCACTCCGAGCCATTCAGGATGGCTTAGGGGGGTACATTGGTCCTGTCTCACCTCTGCCCGTGCCAGCCCCGGCTGTTGTACCAGGGAAGGTGGCAGCTGCAAACACCTGGGGGGGCACAGCCGCAGGGTGGGCATGGCTGAGGATCAGCACCTTCCCACCCCACTCTGGTGTCCTTTGGCTGGCCCTGGGCACTGCTGTGACAACCAGGGTGTCCACCCCGCCACGCTGCCCCACTGAGGCTGGGCCACGGTGACCAGCGCAGCAGGAGGGTGCGCGGGGGGGCCACTTTTATTCACTGGGAGCTCGTGGGCTCTTTGCCACAGATTAGTCATGGGCTCTTCCTGCTTCCCCCAGCTTGGGCCCTGTGCAGGAGCTCAGGAGATAAGGGGCCCACCCATGCCCGGGGCCCGCACACCCCACGGGGACGATGTCAGCTGGACCCCTGTGACCCAGAGCAGTGACACCCACTCAGGGCCATGCGGCTGCCCCGTGCAGGAGACCCCAGGAAGAGCAGAGCCCTCTTCCAGCACCCAGGCACCCTGGCAGGGTAGGCATGAGAAGGATGCTGAGCTACAGGTGTAGACCCCTGTCAGCACAGGGGTCTCTCCGGGTCCACTCCCCAGCTCTGTTTTGGGGCTGTTTAGGAGTTTCTGGCGGCCGAGCAGTGGGGCAGAGTGTGAAACCAGCCCCTTCCTGAGCATCCGGTGCCGGCTCTGCTCAGGTAGCCCCCACCCAGCAGCACGCGTGGCCCCACTCCCCCCTGGGAGGACAGCAGGGTGGTTACTCCACTCCGAGTCCTTCACACCTGGAGCCTGGCACAGCCCTGCCCAGTGCCCCTGACCACGCTCCTGGGGGAGTGGTGGGGCCGAAGTGATGCTCCCGTTGCCCCCAGCTCTGCCCCCAGCCAGCACCCACCGCATCGCCCCAGGAGCTGTCCCAACCCCTGGGCACCACCAGCACCAGAGGATGCCCCTTGTCCCACACCCAGTGCCCAGCACGGGAGCAGGGTCCCCCCGCTGCCCACCTTCTCGCCGGCCGAAAACGGAGACACGGGGCTGGTGGGGGTTCCTGGCTCAGAGTCATCTTCATCCTCCAGCACTTTATCCAGGTACCCTATGGCCTCCTCTTCCTCCTCCATGGCCGGCCGGGCAGCGGGGCGCAGAGGGGACCCCACAAGGCTCCAGGCGAGGGGCTCAGGCGGCTGAGCTGTCCCAGCCTGACTCAGCTCTGGACGCCGGCCACCAGCGCGGGATGAAAGGAGCCATTATGGGATCCCCGGTGCTCCAGCCTGACCCAGCTCCGGCCTCCCAGTCCCCGGCGGCCCGGGCGCTCCCGGCGCGGCTGCGGAGCCGCGGGCGGTGCAGGGGCCGCTGCCCGCGCCCTGAGCCCCAGCCGGCCCCGCCGCTCCGCCCTGCGCGCTCCTACAGGAAATGCTCTTCGGCAATGGAGGTGGGGCTGCTCCGCCGCTGCAGCCCGGCTGTGGTCAAGGCTGGAGCGAGCGGCAGCCGCCTTCCCCGGCCGGCTTTCCCGACGTGCGTCCAGCAAGAGCCGCGGGGAGGGGTCCCCTGCCAGGCCCCCCGCGCTCTCCCCCGGCAGATGGGAGAGCATCCCTTCTGCTGTAGCCCTCTGGATCCCCCGTGTCCCGCGGGAAGGCAGGGTCGGACCATGGGGATTGCCACCAGTGAGATGTGGCCTTGGAGGGCAGCGGCATCACCTGGTCCCACATGGGGACCTGGCTGTGCACCCCCAGAAGGTAGCAGAGCTCTCCCTGCCCCAGAGAGGATTTGGGGCAGTGTTACACAGCTGAGCCCTGTGTGTTCACACGGTCTGCTGCACATCCACCGCTGCCTCAGCCTGACCCCAGCCCGGGGCAGCCAGGACAGGGGGTCACCAGCAGCGGACATGGGGACACTGTAGGCCTCGGAAAACGGGGCAAGAGCAGGCTGGAGGAGGGGACACTAATGCAAGAGCTGTTTCAGCAGTTTCCCCCGAGCTCCTCAGAAGCAAAAGGGGAACCAGTGGCGGCGTGTTCTCTGCCCACAGGAGCCACCTCTTCTCCCCGCACCCATCTGAGCCTGCAACAAACTCCTGCTGTTAGATGTGAGCAGGGACACAGACACGGGGACTTTCCATAGCTCGTGTCCAGCCATGTGTCCATGTCACAGCTCAGCTTTTGCCCTGCCAGGGCACCACAGCCCTGCCCAACCCCAGAGTGGGGAATGGTCCCTGTCCAGGGGAATGCTGCCCACTGTGCCAAACCCAGCAGCACCCAAGCAGGGGCTGGGACACCACTCCACAGCATGATCTCCTGTTCCCCAGGTGGGAGAGGGAAAGTTAAGATGTGTCTGTGCCCAGCAGTTGCAGGCCCCAGACGTGGTTACAGCTGCCCCAGGAGCTTGCAAGATGAGATGCCCCACCAGAAACCTCCTCCAGCCCTCTCCAAGGCAGTGACACCAGTCCTGCCTCACTGGAGGAGAGCAGTGGGGTGAACCTGGCACCCTGTGCCACCAGCCACACAAGCACAAGCCTGTGCCCCCCGCAGGGCTGGACACACAGTGTTTGTATCAGAGGCAGCACTGCCAAGCCCCAGCACAAGCAGCTCCAGACAGAGATGGAGGCAGAGCTGCCACTGGGCTCCAACACTTCCCAATCCTGCCAGTGACAACCACGTCAACGTTCCTGCCTGTGCCGAGACCCAGCGGGCCCCACCACCCCTCAGGGACATCCCTCTGCCGGCATCTCCCTCCAGCCCTGCTCCCCAGAGCCACCCTCTGCTGTCCCTGCTGGCCCCGGGGACAGAGCCCAGCGCTCACAGCCCCGGCACCGGAGTGTCAGGGCTGGGGCTCCAAGGGCTGTGCTGGGGCACAAGGAGCCCTGAGCCCGAGTGGTTTAGAGCCAGCCCCGGGGGAGCAGCACCCTCCTCGCCCTCCCCAGGGGCGCTGGGCGCCGGGACGGCGATGCTGCGCAGGGTGACCCTGGGGAGGAAGCCACACCTCTCCCTCTTCTGCCTCAGCATCCGGGTCAGGAACTTAACTCTTTCCACGACAAAAATAAAACTTCACTTTCCCCAGCCCGGGCAGCGGCAGAGCCAGGGGATCCCCCAGCTCGGGGCCGTGCGGTTGCTCCCCGCACCAACCCCAAGGGGCCGAGGCGCCTGCCTGAACCCCACCGCTCCCGGGCTTTATGGAAACTTTCATTCTGGAGAAAAATCCACTTTTTTTCCCTTTGAATCCCGCCCCGCAGCTCTCCGGGCACCCCTCCTCCTTTGGAAAACCAAAGGGCTTCTCAAGGATGCGCTGGGAACAGAAGGGGATACATCTAAGTTGTCCACAGAGAGGAGGGGCACCTTGTGTCCCCACCCCTGCTGGTGACTGGTCCCCGAGTGCCACTAGATGGAGCCGGCAGCCCGGCGGAGCCGCTGTGCCCAGTCCCCAAGGGCTCCCGGAGCTGGGGGCCCCGGGAACTCCCCGCTTCCAGCACGCCCGGCCGTGCTCCTGCCCCGGGACCCCGCTCTCCGCCAGCCCATCCCCTCCTGGCTCTGCCACCGGCGTGGCACCGCGGGACAGGGACACGGCGTGTCCCACGGGCACGGCATCCCCCGAACTGCTGCTACCCGGCACCCAGAGTGCCAGGGCCAGCGGAAATTGGGCTGCCGGGCACATTCCCCCAGGTCAGAGCAGCAGCAGAGCATCACAAACAGCGCTGACACCCGAGGTGAACACCCAGAGCCCCGAAGCCCCCCGCGCCCCCAGCACCTACCCCTGTGCCGAGGCCATCGGTGGGCGTGGGCGAAACCCCATCCCCGCTCTCCTGGCCGCGGGCGCTGAGCTGGGGGGACATGGTGGGCGACTCATCGATGTAGGGCATGGTTTCCGAGCCCTCCGGCAGCGCCTTGGGCTCCTCGTTCCCCTCGGCGTCGTACTCGTCCGCACCATAGTTGAAGTCTGCCGGGGTAAGAGAAGGTGGCCGTGAGCATCCGGGCACGGCTCAGGGTCACCGCAGGGCACCGCGGCCACCCAGCCCAGCCTGTGGTTACCCGCGGGCAGCTGACCCCACGTCCCAGGGCCACTCAGGGCCACACGCGCCCGCACAGCCCAGCCCGGCCTCGCTGCCTGCTCAGCCAAGCAGGCAAGAAGACATCAGACATCACACCGAGCATCCCCGGCCCCGAAGGCACCCTCTGCTCGACACACTTCCCTATATTTGAATAATTAACGGAACCGAGAGGCCGCCGGCCTCGTCTGCGCAGGGACAGCTGCTCTGCCAGACGCTCCAGCCCCATGCAAGTGGCTGTGCCCTGCCTGCCCGCCGGCCACCATCCCTGTGCCATCCCCGGGGAGAGATGAGCCGGGTTGGCAGCCACAGCCGCCGTCCTCCCCGCTTGCCCATGCCCACAGTCCTCGGAGCGTGGGAATGAGTGCCAGGCCGCCCGGATCCACAGCACGGAGGGCAGTGCCACCCCCCTGGCACAAGGGCTCCCTGGTGGGGGACAGAAGGGGGCTGCATTTCTCAGCGCAGGATGAGGCCCCCCCAGAACAGCGCCTATTTTTGGGTGCCCCACGCTGACCCACAACCCCCCATCACCCATGGTCCAGGGAAAGCTATTTCGGGGAGCCAGAGCCCCAAGTGGGATGGGAGGGGGGGTGTCCAGGGTCTGCAGTGGGTCCCTGGGACGCGGCGGGGGACCGGGGTACATCCTAACCTGTTACCATGGGAACGGCAGCGGCTCCGTGGCGGCGGGAAGAGGTGGCTGCAGCAGCCCCGAGATGCTGACAAAGGGGAGGGGGAAGGGAGCCCGGCTGCGGCAGGGGCGGCCGTGGGGTGCAGCCAGCACCCCCCCACCATGCCCGCGGCCAGGAGCCCCTCGGCAGCTCCCAAAGAGGCGGGGGGCCCACTCAACACAGCCCCGATCCCACGCCAGCCCCTCGCTCCCCTCCCATCCAGCAGACCCGTGGATCCCTGGAAGCCACATCCCCACAGGCTCCCTGGGCACAGACTCTGGGGAGACCCCAGCTAAGACCCCAGCTGATAACCTGGCCAAAACGGGGTGCACTGGGGTCGGAGCAGCCATCCCAGACCAAACCCCACACCGCTGCCACTTCGTGTCCCCACGGCCCTGCCATCCTGGACAAGGACTCCCCTGGCTCCCACCAACACCACTCAGCACATTAATATTACATCCTGCTTCCTAAGGAAAGTGGATAAATCTTTAAATCAAAGAGTGCTGCAAAGAAGACTCAGGCCAGGAGCCCTGCCAGGGCCAGCGGGGAGGGATGGGGTGCTCCCTCCTGCAGCTGAGGGGGGTTGGAGGAGAGCTGTGCCAGGACACCAGAGCCCCTCTCAGGCCTTACTTCTTTAGCAATTATCTAGTAACAATCCCTCAGAGACTGTGGGGACGCCCTCAGTGGGCTATCACAGCCCCCCTTCAACCCAGGAGCTGACTGGATGGGCAGAGAAGGGGGTGCCCATAACACCCCCTGGTCCTCAGCTTCCAGGAAAACAGGATCCCTGGCTTTAACCTGTCCTGCCTCCTCATGGGGGGATGTCCATCATCTCTCCTGTCCTGGATGGGTCCCAGCTGGGATGCTTCCAGCACCATCCAGGAGCGTGGCAGTGTAAGGCTCATTAGCACTGCTGTCCCCCATGATGGCCACTCCCCCGGACACCCACCTCACACAGCTCCCCTGACCCCCCTCAGTCCAGGCTGGGAATGCCCCAGAGCAACCCAAACCTCTCACCCAAGCACCTTTCCCCATCAGGTGGGCTCTAAGGGGGAGCCAAGGCAGCAGAGAGAGGCCAAAGCTGATGGTCCCCACCAGCTCAGAGGCCACCAGATGCCACCGCCTTCCCTCCACCATGGCAAGGTCTGCAGCTCCAGGCTGAAGAACCACAGGGACACCCAGAGTGGCACTGTCACTGTGGCAGTCCTGGCAACCCAGGTGGGGTGGCTCAGCAGCCAGGTAACGAGGAACACAGCGTTAATGAGGCACCTGGGGACCCCGGGAGGTGACACCCACAGCAGTGCAGGGAGGAAGGTGGCACGGAGAGGGAAGGGACTGGCCTGCAGGGGTGCAGGCATGACCTGGCTCCTGTTGCTACCAGCTGGATCAAATCCATGTCCCAGTGCCAGAGCAGAGCTGGGGATGAGATCTACAGGCAGTGCCCCAACAGGCACCCAAGGAGAGGGGCCCTGTGGGAGGACAGAGCCATGTCCCCATGGCTCCAGCTGTGCCACCCTTGGCTGTGCAGCATTTGAGGGGCCTCACCTGGGGAGGCAGAGGAACCTCCCCAGCATGCCCAGAAGCTGCCACAGGAAGGGAATCGAGCATCACCAAGCAGCCAGGATGGGTAAGGGAGACACAGATGGGTGAGGGGACAGAGAGAGGTTGTCCCCTGCGTCTGGGCACCCCTGCCTGTGGGGTGCTCATGTCACCCAGACAGCCCAAACCCAGCGCCTCCCTCCCTCCTCCCCCACAGCTGCATTGCCCCTGCAGCCTGTTCTGTGCCCGTGCCAAAACCCAGTGCTATTTTTTGCTCCTGATTTTTAGCAGCAGTGGAAATCCTCCTGCTGCACCCCAGGCATGGAGACCAAGGGGAGGGAGGAAGCCCATGGGAGCCACTCTGGAGGGCAAGGACACCCTGACCTGAAGCAGCCTTGCAGCCCAAACCCCACACACAGCCCTGGGGCCCTGAGCTGGATCCGAGCCCACACTGCACCGAGGGATGCTGACACCCATGGGATGCTGACACCCATCAGGGCAGAGGCCCTGTGGGCTGGCACGAGGACCCAGCAGGGTGACAGAGACAGGAAAACATCCCCATGAGGGATTATTTTCCCCAGGAAAATGCTTCTGCTTTGCCACATCTTCCCAGGCTCATGCCAGCCCGATGGCCCCTGTGAGGGAGCTCAGCCAAGGGCAGCAGCTGGCTCCTGCCAAGCCCGGACAGAGACAGCACAGTCACAGCAGCTCAGGGTGGCATTTCCAGCTGGACACGTGCTATTCCCCGACACCCTGTCAGTGTGTTGGCACGCCCCAGTGCTCAGCCATTCCATCCCACTTCCAAGAACAGCCCAACATCCACACAGAGCCTGGGAGATTTTGGGGAAACGCCATGGTTTCCCTGTGCCTGGGTGAAAATTCACCATGACAACACAGATGTGTGAGCTGGCCTCGGACCTGCCTCCGTGGACCTCTGCTAAAGGGTGGCTCAACACAAACGGCATCTCCTCCACACCATCACTGCCTTGCCCAGTGTGATGAGGGATGGACCTTGCCCTGCATCCCCCAAAACACAGGCATGCCAAGCAGCCTCCCCCCTGCCTCAAGGAGGGCATCTGGAGCAGGGTTTGGGATGGCAGAGCCATGGCTTTGCACAGATGCTGTGGCTGGGAAGGAGGGTGCAAAGGCCGGGGCTGGATGTGGCCCCTGGGCTCCAGCCCAAATGCCTGCACAGCCACCCCAGCCCCTGGGACTGCCACTGCTGGATGCAGCCTCTGCCTGTGGATGTCAGAGGCTTTGGGCTGGAAAACTTGGAGAGGGGGCTCAGCCCTACACAACGTGCCCTTGGCGGCCCCTGCTCCCTCTAGGGCATGACAGATGCCAGATCCACGCATGGAGCATGCTCTGGAGCATCCCACCTTCCCATGCACCCGTGCCAAACCTCGTTGCCCCACCAGCACCAGGCTCCGAGCTCACCACTGCACCCCAAACCCCACCCCGGGGTGCCCACGCAGCTCAACGCTCCCCCAGAATAACAACGGGGACCCTGTGACCGAGCCCCCTCATCCCCTGGTCCCTGGTGCCGTAGCCGCCGCTGAGACGGCTGCCATGAGAGCAGGACCGGCACGGCTCCGGGGTTCACTCCTCCCTGCTGCCCGTCCGTGGGATCGGGGGGATTCACACCCCCCAAGCCGCTGCAGGACGCCCCCGGCCCCGCCGGCTGCCAGCCCCCGGTACCGACACCGCGTTGCCACAGCACCCTCGGCACAGCGCCGGGAGCTCGCTGCGAAAATCACGGCTGAGGGAGGGAGAGAGGGAGGGAGGGAGGGAGAGGCGCCTTCCCACCGCCACGCGAGGACGGGAATGGGACCTGAGGCAAAAAAAGCATCCCCATCCCCAAAGCCCCCTGCGGGCAGTGCCAGCTGCTCCAGCCTCAGCGAGCCCCGACGCGCTGGAGCCACCGCCACCGCCACCCATCCTGCCCATCCAGCGGGTCCCCAGAGCCTGGGGGATGCCGGACCGATCCCGGCCGGCGCCGTCCTGCCAGCGGGACACGCGGGATGCCCACAGAAGGCAGCACAACCCCCTGCCAGCCTCGCCAGCCCCCTGCCCGGGGGCTCGGCTCCGCCTGGGACCCCCAGTCCAGGCTCCCCGGCACAGCATCCCTGCCCAGCGCGACGCAGCGTTACACAACAGGTAGGGGGGACGCAGCCCCTCGGTCCCCTCGCCCCCCCGGCAGCCCAGGGCACGTACTGCTGTAGAGGGTGTCGATCCAGGAGAGGCGAGGCAGGCCGCGGTGGCTCAGCGGCTCCATGCTCCGAGGGCTGTGCCGGCGCTCAGCCCGCTCTCATCTCACAACAAAGGCGGCGGGCGCGGGCGGGAGGCGGGGGCCGCGGGCCCAGGCGGGGGCTGGATGGCAGAGCCGGACACAGCCGCCTGCCCGGGCACACGGCCGCGCTTCTGCCAGGGGTGCCCAGGGAAGGAGGTGCCGCCTGGCAATGGCAGCGCGTCCCGCCTCCCGCCCCTGCCTCGCCGGGGGGAGCCGAGCTCCGCGTCCCCCCCGCACACAGCCACGCCGACCCTCCGCAGGGGTCTGGGGACCGGCGAGGAGGAGGAGGACAAGGAGAGGATGGTGGTGGCACAGCGGCATACGCGGCTGCCCCCCAGGGCACCCCAAGGAGAGCGGCAGGAAGGGCCCCATCACCCCTTCCACCACGGTGTTATCTCCTTGCTGTGACCTGGGGATGCTGTGCCCACTCCACAGCAAAACCTCTGCATCCCCTCAAGCCACTGCGGCTGAAGGACACAGGCTCTTCCCAGCCCTGCTCACCCTGGTTCTGGGAACCAGGGCCTCCGGGAGCAGCTCTGCCCCACACAGCTGGGGCTGGCAGAGCGGGATGTGGGCAGGCAGGGGTTAAACCGCCCTCCCCAGCCGCGTGTAGCCAAAGGAAATACGAAGTGCCAGAGTCATCAACCCCAATATGTCAGGGCGCCAGCCAAGCGTTCAAGTGCAGAGACTGCCCTGGTTCAGCCTGTGCCGGCACCGCTGCCCCGTCCGGTCAGTGCGGGCAGCATTCCCTGCCAGCGCCCTCGGCCGCGGGGCCAGGGCACCGGGAAGGGCCTGGCCCGGGCACCGGGGCCAGATGGGAGCCGGGCAGGAGGGATAATGAATGCTCTGTCGGGCACACGGGGAAGGTGGAGCCATTGGAGCGCAAAGTGCCAGGATGCGGGTGGGAGACCTGAGGGGACCCTGCCAGGGCACTGCCACCACCTGATTCCCACTCCCAAGGATGTCCATGACAGGTTCAGATGCAGCATTTTGGGGGAGCCCAGCAATGCCACAGCTGTGGTTCAGCATGGCTGGAGCACAGGGAGCTGTTGGCACCTGGCATCCAGCCCCGGTGTGGCAAGGACACCCAGAGCCCCCTGCACCCACCAGGGGCACAGGGTGCAGCTGCCACTGCCCAGCCTCCCCTGCCCTGCTCCTGGGTACCTCAGGGAGCCAACACTGCCCTTGTCCCCACGACATTGGCACAGGCAGTGCCAGCCCTGCCCAAGGGTGGCCACAATGTCTTTGCTGCTGCTGTCCATCCCCCACCAATTCCCCATTCACTCCTGCTCTGGCTCAAGCTGAGCACGTCCTCACTTTGTCCCTTAAAGGTTCTGATGGAGACTTTCCTCCACATCCACAGCAAGCCCTGCACCCCCAGCCCCTCAGAGCCCGAGGCCCAGCCAGGAAGGTGACAGTGGTTCAGCTGAGAGCACCAACCTTGATGATGGCAGGAAACCACACTCCGTTCATGCCTTGGGGAGCCCTGCAGCAGCACCAGCACCAGCACAAGATGCAGCTGCTCCCCCTGGGCGCCGCGGCTGCAGAGCCACGGGGGCAGCAGGCAGCTGGTTTTCCATGCACAGCTCCCTGCTTACAGGCAGGGGCTTTTCCACGGGCTCCCCCCAGCCGGATACACTTCCTGGCCACTCCCACCCACGGCACCAGCCTCTCCATGCCACCATGCCCCCTTTGCACATCTCTTTCTTTATCCTACACAGGGCATGAGCCGAGCACTTGTGTGAGCTGCCAGACCCCCTGGAGCCCTCCCCAGGCTGGTCACCCCCAGCCTGACACCACACAGCAGGTCCTGGTACTGCCATGGCCAGGAGAACCAGGCAGACAAGTGCCCCACAGCTGGGTGAGTGTCCTGGGAAGGCTGAATCAGGACCACCTTGTGCTGCACCACCATCCCAGGCAGGTGTCCATGCCCAGCCCACACCAACCAGCCCCACCAAACCGCTGGGCTGTATTTTTAGTTTGGTTTTCATATTCTTTTCACCTTTGCTAAAACAACAACAACAAAACCTCAAAACCTGCAGAGCAGCTGAACCTTCCTCCTCTCCCCGTGGCTGGGGGGAGCACCCACCCACACCCTGGCACCCATCAGCCCTCGGTGACAGGGACCAGTCCTGGGTGAGGAGATGCTGCCAACCATGTTCTCAACCCCCGCCAACCACCCCCAGCTCCAGCTGGGAGCATCCCTGCGGCAAGAGCCGAGAGCTGAGCTCCACGGTTCCTCCCCACCACCAGCCAGCCCTGCACAGCCTGCCTGGTGTCTGGCTGTCTGCCTGGCATCTGCCCAGCCCCTGCCCGCCAGCCCACGCATCGCTATTTCTGGGCTCTTGTGCAAGAGTCCTCCAGTCGCAGCCACAGGAGCTGCAGGAGCCCCAGTGCTCACCCAGGGCTGGGCAGGGGCTGGTGCTGGGCACCCAGAGATGGTGCTGGGCACCCAGAGCTGGAAGCAACCAGAGAGCAGCTCCAGAGCCACCTGCACCGCCAGCACTAGGGGTGTATCCCCACCGGGAGAGAGGAGTGAGGTTGGGGAGCACCATGCAAGTGGCTAAAGAAGCTGAGGACTAAAAGAGCAGCCAGAGTGCTTTGGTTTGGCAGAGGGGAAGCCTCTGTGTCCTGGAGCCATGGCAGGAACACAGCCAGAGCTGCAGAGTTTGGGGTTGAAGTGGTGAGATGCCAGAGGAGAGCCTGGCTGCCCCAGCTCCTCCAGTGCCTGCTCTGCTGGGCTCTCAGGAGGTCCAGGCTCTCCTTTGCTGGTGCAGAGCAGCCGCTCTCCCCTTGCCAGAAGTGGCAGAGAGGGAGGAAAGGAATAAATGAAAATGTTTCCAGCCTCCCTGCCAAGGAGCACAGAAGGTCCTTTCTGCTGGGTGTCCTAAACTTCTCTTCCAGTATCACTTCCCCAGGGAATTGAAACTCTGAGGTCTGTGCTGCCTCGGCCCCAAGCTGCACTCGCTGGGGCACAGCTGAGAGGTGCCTGGAGCACAGGGCGGTCACCTGGAGCATCCTGCCCTCAGGGCAGTGCCAGGCGGGGTGCCAGAGCCCAGCAAGTGTGGGGAGGAGGGCAGAGACCCGGCCAGAGCAGCACTGCTCCCGGCCTCTCAAAATACCAGATGGAGAAGGAATGAAAGGTTGTGGCCGGTCGGTTAAACCAGATTTAACTTCAGCTGAAGGCCCGGGCCAGCTATTGCATCGTGGTTCTCTCTCTCGAGGGAGGCAGCCGTGCCACGGCCCCCAGCTGCTCCTCTCCCCCCTGCCCTGGTGCTGAGGCTGGGCCGGGTTTGCTTCCCAGCACAGGAGCTGCGGAGCAGGAGGAGGAGGTGCTGGTTGGAAGCCTCGGAACAAAACCCCTCCGTGGCAGAAAGCCTCGTCCCAGCACAAAGGTCTCCCTATCTGCCAGATCTTCAAACAATCCCTGAACTTTGCAGCTGGGACTTATCTGGAGGCAGATCTGCAGGAGTCCTCTGGGATCTGCTTAGGCTGGCCAGGCTCCGCTCCGGCTGCAGCCCAGGGAGCCAAGAAGTGCTGCTGCTACTGATCTGCACATGCCAATTACCCTGCTTTGCAAACACTGATGAAGTAATTTGGGGTGGGAAAGCCAAGCCAGCTCGAAGATGTCTCTTGGGGATGGGGTGAGTTCTGCGTGTTCCCTCGGGCTGGCTCCCGGCCCCTGCTCCGGGCGACCTCAGAGGGAGGGAACCCCAGCAATGCCGTGAACCAAGGGGGCATAGATGCCACTTTTCTGGGATGGAGGGACACTTGGTGAGCTGCCCTGGCTAACCCAGGCTCTCCCCTCTAACCCAAGGGAATAGGAATTCCCTGCCAGCACGGAGGAAAGCTTCTCCCTGCGATCACTGCTGCAGGGCTGGCCACAGCAGAGAGCATCCAGCAGAAGACAGAGCAGAGCCATCCACCGGGATCCCAACCGGCGGCACGGCGGGGCAGGAGGGGAGGAGGAACCCGAGGAACAAAGAGCCCCTCTGCACAGAAGTGTCTTTCCAGGGAAATGGAAAGAAAACAAACCCCAACCAGATTTCAATAGACTTACAATGCAAATGTATTCAGGCCCCGCAGGGCACTTCTGGCTCTATCCAGCCACCTAATGAGGGATTCTTGCCTGCCCTGCTGCCGCCGTTGCTTCTACCTGGGGCTACCGATCGCCCACAACCAGCCTGGGGGCCACCTCCGTGCTGCAGTGCTCGGCCCCATGGTGGGCACAGCCCGTGGCACTGCTGACACCGAAAGGCAAACCCCAGCCCCAGCCCCCCACCAGCGCCCAGCCCTGAACGCTGCTGAGCAGGGGGAGCTCAGCGTCGGCTCTGCCCCAAACTCTGGGGGCCAAAACCCAGCCAGTGCCCAGCTGACAGAACACAGGGATGCACAGGGATGCTGCATCCAGACCCACCTCCTCCAGGAGGGATGTTGGCATCTCTGTGCCAACAAGAGCAGGCAACGCTGCCGTGCCAGGGGAGTGCCCCTGCCCAGTGAGACAGACAGGGATCCACAGCCCTCTGTGCACCCATCCTGCTTGTCCGCAGGGCCCTGGCACCTGGAAGGGCTGTTCCCCCACCCAGAAGATGCAGCTGCTGCCATGGTGGTGCCCGCAGGCAAAGCTGGTCACAGGTTTCCCCTTTGCTCTTTCAGCTCCTTTACAAGCCCCCCACTATTTGCCCATCACAGGGCAAACTCCAACAAGCAGCACTTACTGCTCTCACCTAAAGCTTTAAACCTCAACTCTTCTACTCAAAGGCTTTTCAGCCTCATAAACTTTGCATGTATTTACGATCTTCTTCAGTGACAACCTGTCCCAGAGTTAACCCTGCAGTGCCCATCTCAGGCAGCACCACTCTCGGAGGAAGCAGCCTCACATCACTCAGGGGCTGCTGTTACAATGCCATCAGGGGGGTTTGTGGAGAGAAATCACCTCCCCAAATGCTGTCGGGCCCCAGAGCAGATGGAGACAGTTCAAAGGTCCCCAGCAGGCACACACACACACACACACGCTGCGGTTTTGTCCTCGCCTGAGCAGTTAAAATTAAACACTGAGACTCTGCCTGGCCTGCCCTGACCTGAGGGGGAACTTCCAGCCTCCTCAGAGCCAAACAAGCACTTTCTAACAATGGGGAAATACGACCAAGTCAAAATTTTAAAACTAAATATCAGGACACGGAGGTGGTAGAGGGGCTCTTGGGGAGACACAGCTGCCCCCACTGCACCTCCCTGCTTTGGCACCAAATCCTATCCTGACACTAAAGGAGGGGACATGGATGCACAGATCATGCAACATTTCACCTCCCTGGGGCTGTGGAATCACCAGTTTTCACCTCCTGCACACCATGACGTACTCCAGGTGGAAAGAGATGCACCAGGACAAACTCTGGACTTTGCTCCCTATTTTCCATTCTCCTTCTGCTGAGGTTTTAGGGAATATCCCAAGAAAGGGACGAGGATGGTTTAAGCATGGCTTGAGATAGCAGGACAGATCTGCCCCATCACCTCCACAGCCACAAGGAGTTTTTCTGGGGCGGCAGCAGCTGAAAGCAGAGATGGAGTAGCAACAACAAGCCCTGCCTTTACCCAAATCATGCCAGGAGCCCCCCAGCATGGCACCCATGCCAATCCAGCCCCCACCTGGGCATGCAGCGATGAGGTGGCCAATGCCCCAGGAACTCCAGATGTCCCAGGGCCCCCTCCCCATCTCAGCACTGTGCTGCACACCCCGACACCGCTGCCCTCCCGTGCTCACCGCCCTCCCAGGCAGGACCCCGCTGCTGCCAGCAGCTCCCTTCCCATTTCCCAAGGTACCAGGGAAGGCATTGCAGCGGAGCGAGGAGAAGAGCCCACGTGATTCCAGAATCTTTCCTTGAGAGAAACTGTAATTCCAGCTAAACAGAGGGCTGGGGATTCACTTACAGCACATCTCGCAGCCGCAGCATCCTGCCGTAACCAGATCCACCAGCCCACGCCAGCACGGACTATTCCAGCTATGCCAGCGCTCCCCACCCCAGAGCTCACATTTCTGGGGTGTAGGGTGCTGCACAGGGCAGGTCAGGCATTCCCAAACCCCACAGCCTTCGTGGCAAAGCCAGCCTCTTTCTCCACTTCCCAAGGACAAAGCGAGGAAACCCAGCACCGAGCTGGTTCCACCCCTGCACTACCTGGCTGCCGGGCACAGAGCATCTCCACCAAGCATCACCGCGTCCTCCTCTCGGCCACCAGCACCATCTCCTGCTCAGCTCACCCTCTCCTGGCTGGCACCAGCCCACAGCCCTTGGTCCCTGCCGTGGCAAACGGGAGAAGATGGAAGCAGCGCCCAGCCCCGGCACCGCGCATACTCAGCTGCGAGGCCAGCTGCGTGTTCGGCCACAGGGACAGGTGACGGCCGAGATGAGGGGAATTTCAGTCCTTTCCACGCTTCGTTTTCAGCCATCTGCTCGCTGATGCTCAGATTTTGTTGGTCCCAGGTGAGCTGGCATGGGCGTTATCTCAGATGCCAGGATCATGTATCTGGCTGCCACACGCGCCACAGACGGGGGCATCTTGCAGATTTCCTCGCTTTAAATCAGATTAATCACAAGCTACTTAAAGGAAAACACTGTATTTCCCTGATAATTCCCATAAAGACGATATTCAGCACTCCTTCACTTGCTGTCCAGAGGGTGCTTCCATAGGCTGACACAGCTGGGGACTGGCTGCGCTCAGCCACAGCCACAGCACCACTAAGCTCCAAAATTCACATTAAAATACTGAGGGACCCAGGCAGAGCAGCATTAACCAGGTCACACACCGCCAGAGTGCTGGCAGGAAAAGCAAACAGCACCAGAATCGTGAATTTTCAATTACATCTCAAACATAAAGAAGTGAGAAGAAAACAACAGGAACACCAGGTTAACCAGCTGTCCATGAAAAGGGGATCTAGGCAACGACTGCACACCTCTTACTGCACTCCCAAACTCTGCTCTTAAATGTCAGCACAGTCAAAACACACAGGGGCCCTTATAACGCCCAACAAAGAAAATGCTGATGCCTGGGAAAGGCTCAGGACAGGCTCGGGACAAGGCTGGGGAGGGCTGAGCCCAGCCCTCCATGCAGAGCCCAGCTGTGTCACGGGGCAAGGAGCCAGGCAGAGGGGATGCTTCCTCCTCTGGTGAGTGCTGGAGCTGCTGACCCTGAGGAAGACCCATTTAGGGGAGGAGAAAGAGGAGGAGGAGGAAGAGGCCACATTTAACCACAGCAGATGCAACCTTGGACTTCAAAGTCTTGCCAAAAGACTCACCCCCACCAGCTGCAAAGGTCTCAGAGGGTGGTGCAGGGCTGGATCCCTCTGCATTACAAAGGCAGGACCCTCAGGGGTTTATGCTGTGCCTCAGGGAAGCCCCTTTAACAACACCCACCAGCCTGAGAGCAGCCTCGAACCATCCAGGGTTTGGAAACATCCAGGAGCATAGCCCTGATATAAACAAAACACAGGTCTGAGTGTCAATCAGAAGGATTTGTTGCTCTGATGAACTCGAGCCACCTCAGCCACGGAGCAGCTCTCCAAGAACCACAGCCCCTGCCTGCAATGGGAGCTGGAGAGGGACTTGGAGCAGGCCTTTGAAGGCAGCATTCCCAATGTCCTTGGTCCTGGCTGCAGGGCTGGGCACAGCCTCCCACGGGGAGAGGGACAAACACTCACACGTGCAGCCCAGCACAGCACGGTGACAACACCGAGAGCAGCCATGTAGTTTGGACATTTCACCTCCAGGCAGCTCAGGAAGGTGAAGTGGAAACTTCCTCCAGCACTGCAGACTAATGCAATAAATATAAACGAACTAAATATTAAGCATAATTTGACATCAGAGTATTTGCTCTCCAGGCAATCTTAAACCAGCACGATACAGCCTTGTGGGAAAACCACCACCCCAAACAATCGAAAAAGAACAAAATTAACTCAAGTCAGCTGCAGAATTAGCAGCATTAAAAGTGACATTCCCTAGCTGCCAGGACTGTGTTTGAACTGGGTTTAATGCTGATGCAATAACAACTTCCAGGCCGCTGGAAGTAGGACAGTGTGACGGCTGACAGCGCTAGCTGGCTGTGCCTTCAGTGCCACCGCACAGCCGGGCACTTGCGAAATAACATTGTCCTCAATCCACCTAGAAAAATGCCCCGGGACATGGCACCGCCCCGGCATGATTCTGCTTTAGCGCCTGCAGGATTTCCCCGCAGGAGGTCACAGGGTGTCACCTGAGCAGAGGTGTTCCCACGAGCCAGGTCACCCGGGAGGAAGTGACTCCTCTGCAGCGTCGCAGCCCCAGAGGTGGCTCGTGGGCCACTGGCGCATCACCAGGAGCCAGCCACCCTCCCTCTTCCAAGGATGGGGCCTTGGCTGGGTATCTCCTTGGGAGTGGGACAGGGAGGAGACAGGGGTTTGGGGTGACTTTACTGATGGCACAGGGACAGCACAAGGGCTGGTATGGCATTAGCTGCTTGATGGGGATGGCAAAAGGAGTTGGGGCATCCTTTACTATGTGACAACATGGGGTGCTCCTGGCTGAGTGATGGGGACACCCTGGGGGTTCCCTGCCGAGTCACAGCCCGGGCTGCACCAACTGTGTAGCAGGGACGGCACAGGGGCTCGGGATTGCCTTCACCCGTGGGCACGACACGGCAGCGCAGGACAGGCAGCGCCAGGGCCGGGGATGCCCTCGGCCGTGCGGCGGCACATTCGCCCTTGACCGTGCGGCGGGGACGGCGCAGGGGCTGGGGACACCCTCGTCCCCTGGGGCGCGGGGTGGGGACGGCTTCCCCCTCACCCACCTGCCGAGGAAGCGTCCTCCGCGTCCGAGCTGCCGGCGCTGCCGCCCTCCGGGGAGCTGCCGGCGGGGCGTGGGGCGGCGGGCGGCGGCGGCGGCGGCGGCGGGGGGTAGTTCATGGCCACGATCTGGCCCAGGCACGCCGAGAGG
>VXAC01000666.1:542724-589785 GCA_013399225.1 Rhipidura dahli | reverse complement strand
GCCCCGTGCAGCGCGCTGGGAGGCGGCGGGATGGAGATGGAGCTGGAGATGGAAAAGGAGGCGGCGGGATGGAGATGGAGATGCGGGGAGGTGGCGGGATGGAGATGGGTGGGATTCCAGGGCAAGGCTCCGGGAAGCCCGGTGGCTCCGGGAAGCGCGGTCCCTGCCGCCAAGCAGCGGTCCAGAACGACTCCCCGGGCTTCCCCGGGAAGGAGCTGCGAGGCGAAGCACTGACAAGGGATCTCCCTCCGCCCCTCCTAGCCCAGCCCTGCAGCAGCGGGAGACCCTGGCTGGGGGCTGCTGCCTGGCCTCAGGCACTTCAAAGGGACCGGCTGCACCTGCAGCTGTTTGGTTGCCCCGGAGAAGCAATTTTTCTCCATTAAACATCCCCCACACCTCAGCAAATGCACCAAGAGCCGAGAAGGGGAGAAGGAAGCCAGCCGGCCTCCCACCCTTCTCGGGTACAGGTGGCTCAGTCAGCACAGCCCTACAAGCAGAGCCACCCCCTTCCCCATCACATGCCGCTCTCTTGTACACACCCAGCCCCTTCAATGCCTTTGATTTGCAACAAAGGCAGATCTTTTCTTTGTAAATCAGCTCAGTTACCTGCTCGCCGTGCAGAAATACACTGAGGGGCACCTGCAGCCAGCACTGCCCCCCAAAACCACCAACAACTTGAAGGCAGGCACGGGCGCTTGCCACAAAAAGCCCTCTAGAGAGACCAATTTCCATTTTGAGGAGGAATCATCGTTTCTGCCAGTGCCAGCTGTCATCTGCGTAGTACAGTTGTGTGGCAGAGCCTGTTTAGGCAGCACACAGGGAAGCCAGCCAGCCAGCCTTGTTTGGCTTTGCGCTGCAAGGAGAGGGGAAGCAGCTGGATATTGCATATCCATGGTAATAAACAAGGTCTCTCACGGGGATTTTCCAGCCACATTAGCCTTCATGCAAAATACATCCTCACACTGTCCCTTGCAGGCATCAGAGCCTCCAGGGTGGTGGGGATGTGTCTTGGGCCACATGAGCCCCGTGGAGGAGAAGAGAAAGAGCAGGAGTTGGTTAATCCTGCCAGGCAGAGGGGGACCGGGGTGCGGTGACTGTCACGCCCAAGGGGAGGCAGGGCCAGCAAGGCAATGAAATTATTTGGCTGCCCTCTGCTTCCAAGGCCACTGGTAGCACTGAGCAGGGCACATCCAGAGCTGGGGAAGGCGAGGCAGAAGGTGCATTTAGCTGGGCTTGTTCTCCAGGACAAGGTTTATGGCACATTAATGGCCAGTGCCCATCCTCTGGCCCCTGCACAGTCACCCCTGCATTCCTTGTCCTGTGGTTTAATTAATTTATTACAGCCCTTTCTAGTCCTGGCCCTGCCTGCACCATCACCCCCTCCACACACCCACCTGCCAGCCAGGGACCAACAGAGCAGGATGAGGAGTGATCCATCCTTCCTCTCTCCCTGGGGAACCAGAAAACATCTGGCTGGGCTCTCCTGCCAGCAGGAACAGCTCTCAGGGCACGGGTTGATGTTTCACCTGCTTGCAGCAGGGAGGATTTGAGCTCCCAGTGACCCCCAAGCCCCCTCCAGGCTTAGGTCTTCTCACAGAGTAAAGCCCAGGTGTGCATAAATCTGAGCAGGAACCAGGGTTTTGTGATTCCCATCGCCTGGGGAAACAGGAGGACCTTTCCACAATGTGCTGACATTCCTTTAGCTCTGCAATTGTGCTTTTCTTTCCTGAGTCAAAGCTTTTGCACATGAAAGCTTTTTTCTTTTTTTCTTTTTTTTCCTGGATAATAAGCAGCGTCCAGAGAGGAAAGTAAATGAATGCTTTTGAGCTTAGTGTCTCATAAATCATTTTTCAAAAGCTGCTCTCAGATCCCAGCAGGGCCTATGGCCGGAGGTGGAAAAAAACCCTGCTCTACCCCCCCAGCCTGTTCCTGCTAATGATGGTTTCATGGAAATGAGTTACCTGGAGGCTTCTCCATGGACTCTTGGATGTGTTTTCCTCACCAAGCGATGATCTGGCTGCTCTAAGGGGTTCAGGTCACTCGCCAAGACAGAGAGTGGGACTGGTGGACACAAGGATGGTGTGTCCATCCCATCTCCCAGCATAGGGCAGGGCTGGGTGCCACACACTCCCCTGCACTCCAGCTGTGAACCCTTATCCCTTCCCACCAAAGTGCAGCCACACTGGGGGAGGAAGCAGAGGAGCCATGTACCAGGGTACAAAACTCTAGACAAATGCAGGGAAGTGAAAAAATCCAGCCAGAACCACCACATAGTAACAAAAAGGGCAGTTCTGCACAGCACTTGGTATCCAAAATAAGTTCTGTCATTCCCAAAAGACATGGGAGAAGTCAGATTATCCTTAGCCATTTTAAGTGCCACGGTCATCTGACTCGCTCTGGAGTTGACTTATACTTCTCTTGGAATGTTTCCTTCAACAAAAACACCAAGTGTCGAGGATTAATGATTTATTCTGAGTAATTGGTGGAAGGCAGCAGAGAGCATCCAAAGCCAGTCCATAAATCGGGAAAGATTGCAGGAAAGAGGATGTGATGGTTTGTCTTCTCCATCCCTGGGACTAGCACAGGAAAGTAATTGCCTTCATTTGCAACAAGGCCACTTAGGGGAAAAAAAACCCATTTTGAGCAGTAACTGGAACAGAGAGCAGTGGGAAACAGGTAAAATTAATAACTCCTGAGTCAGCCAGACTCACCTGGCCCACGGGTGCTGCAGAGCAGCACCCACTCCCCAGGTCCTGCAGATTTTCCAGCTGGGAGCTGTACCAGGGAGTCCCTTGGCACTCACACAGTGACTCACTCCCCCTCGAGCTTTTTGGAGATGTTCTGCCTTAGTGAGCCTCGATTAATAAACAAGATGTTAATGTTTTTGTGTGGAAAGCAAAACACAGGATTAGTGATACCAGAGAGCTATAATCAACCCATTCCACACCGATGAATAATCTATGTACAGTACCAAAGGCTTGCTGAACACCCCATGCCAGTGCTGATGTGATTCTCATGAATGTTCAGGGTAAATGAGCAATAAACACTTCCCAAAGCTGGAGTGATAAATATACCCGATTCCTTAGCCTATATATTTTGCCTAAAACTGCCTATTTCACTGCAATCTAACCCACACCCTGCCAAAATATTGCACTTGTTACAAAAACCAGAGACTGAAAAGCCATCTCCCCAGAGCTGGAGCTGTCAGCAAGCAGGGCCGGGATCCTGTCGATCCCTGGGCTCCCGCATCCTCCTCATGTCTCACCACCAACCCATGAGGCTTCATTTTATCACCTCCTGTTCTGGCATGAAAATAGCTCTTGGCTGCATCCCCTCGCTTTCAGAGCAGGTCTGGCAAACCTGCTGGTGAGACCAGGAGGAGCAAAGTCCTGAGCTCTGCTGGTGTCACCGGTGGGGACAGCAGTGCCCAGGGTGGCTCGTGAGCGAAGCAGGATGTGTGCAGGGGTGCGGTGGGAGCAGCCACCCGCCCGTCTGGGGCTCTGCTGCGTCATTTTCGTGGTGACACAAACTAAAACGAGCACATGGAAACCTCCAAAGCTGTGTTTTTCCTCCGGAGCAGCTGCCCGTGCACAGCCTGGGCCGGGGGTGTTTTGGTCGCGGTGCTGGCAGTGGAATTAAAGCAGGACGAATGGGAAGTGGGGCAGTAACGTCAAGTATTTGTTCAGATTCTCAACGATGTTTCATGGTTAATGCTGGAGCTGGACTAGGCCTCCCCACTCTTGATTTTTAAATTTTTTTTTAACATGTTGCAGGAGATCCTTTCCAGCCCAGCTATTTCTGAGATGCACATTTTTTTAAAGGAAACTGGGATTGCTTTAATCCACTTCCACCTTTAAGCTCTGTTAATGTGTTAAATACTTAAAAGCAGTCCTAAAGGAGGAATATCTGCTTCAAAGCAGTTAAATCATCAATAAAACCCCATTCCTGGTGAAGTTTAGAGGAGTTTTGCCCGACTCCTGCACTGGACCAAGGCTGCTGGTCCCCCTTCTCCCCTTATCCTACCTTGCTTCTCTTTCTCCTCACTCCAAGCCTCCCCAACCAGGTGAAAACATCACCAATGGGCCTTAAAACCCCTCAGCCCTTTTTTCTCCTCCCAAACTCGCTTCCCAATGGGTTTTGTGGGTGGCAGAAGGGCACTGCACAAATCTGGGGAGGCTTTTTGGTCCGGAGAGCCAGGCTGGTGGCAGCTGTGCCGCACAGGCAGCAAATGCTGATGCACGGTGAGTAATTCCACCACAGCTCCTCGCACTGCTGCCCTTCTGCTA
Source organism: Rhipidura dahli (assembly GCA_013399225.1). Classification (NCBI taxonomy): domain Eukaryota; kingdom Metazoa; phylum Chordata; class Aves; order Passeriformes; family Rhipiduridae; genus Rhipidura; species Rhipidura dahli. Next base: position 585,499 of record VXAC01000666.1, on the reverse strand, counting down.
AGTGCTGGGTGCTCTCTCAGCCAAGGGCAGGACGCCCAGAGCTCCCTTCCCAGCAGGATCAGGGGGCCCTGCTCTCAGCAGTGGTGCTTCTCCCTCACCAGGAGATCCTTCCTTCCAGTGTTTTCCGCTTGGGAACCAAGTGGTTGCCAGTTGGAGGAGCGGGAAAGAAAACGGGTCTCAGTTTGGGGCTCCACAGCCAGGGAGTCACCCCAGAGCTGCTGCCACTCTCAAGGGACTCTTTCTGTGTCTCCCCAGTCGAGGAACAGTGGCCAGCAAGGGGACACGGATGGAGCCCGGCGGCTCGGACGCATGGCCAGGCTGCTCAGCATCGTCTCCATCGTGCTGGGGACCATCATCATCGTGCTCTACATTTCACTCAGCATCAGAGGTAACTCTTCCTTCTCCTCCCCCCCAGCCCAGCTCCAAGCAGGAAGCTCACCTGGCTCCCAGCCCCAGCCCAGGGGATGGGATAGACCTGCCCCAATCCACCCCCACCCCGTTCCCAGCCTAAGGGCAGCGGGAGGGCACTGACTCCGGGCTGGTTTGGCCTCCACCAGCTGCACACACATAAAAAACACCTCAGAGAATGGGCTCCTTCCAGTAGAAACACACACTGCCCAAGTGACCAGCATGGAAAGCCCTCCTTGTGCTGTCCAAAGTGCCCTGGTGACCATACAAGGTCTCCCTGGTGACAGGTCCTGTCCTGGCAAAGCCCGTGGTGGGTTTAGAAGAGAGGAGTGCTGTAAAAACAGGAGGGATTGAGGACACAAATCAACCTGCCCAGAAACACAATCCCAAAATGTCTTGGGAACCTCCCAAACACAGCCCCACCTGCCAAACCAGCACAGCTCAGGCAAACAGGGGGAACACCCAAAGGTCATCCAGGAGCATAAGGGGAACATCTCTGACTGCTGGAAGCTGCCCTAAGCCTCTCTTTCTTTTACAGTTTCCTAGAAGACGTTTCAGCATGCAAATACCTTGAAGAGGAGGAAGACAACTTTCCTTTTGGGGTTTTTACTTTCAGCCTTGCAACAAAACAAAAAATTGTCACAGTGTAGGTGGGCAGCCCTAGCCAGCCTGCTCCGGAGCGCCGTCGGAAGGAACGCATGCTTCAGTTCACCGCCCCTTGGGAATGAGCCTGTGCGAGGGATGGGATAAAAATCACCCTGAGAAGGAGTGGGAGAGGCCACGCGGAGAGGAGAAGGGGGAAATCCACTACCTCATTCCCCTCCAGCAGAACTCACGGAGCGGGGAGACAACTAAAGTGCAAGAGGAGGAGAGAGTCTCCAGAACGAAGCTGGTTTTGGAAGAAAAAAAACCACAAGGCGAGAACGGGGATGTTTTGAGGAGTCCTCCTGAGAATTTTGGCACAAGTCACTGGATTTTTGGGGGGTTGTTGGTTTTTAAATCGTCAAATTCTCTGTCTCTACAAAAAAAAAAAAAAAAACAAACAACAAAAAAACCCAGACAAACAACAAACAACAAAACAAAGCTCAAACTGCCATCAGGAGCTGAGAGCTGTTCCACGGAGGAGGAGGGAGAGCAGAGCTGCAGCAGGACCACGGCTCTGCTCCGAACGAAACGCAGCCGCCAAAGCTGGAGGATGTGGTGGGTGCTTTTGTATTTTTGATGAAAAAAAAAAAAAAAAAGAGACAATGACCATTTGCATGCCTTTGGGAATGTTCTCCATGTCTGTTCCTACGAGCTCTTTTATCACTTAGGGCAGATCTCAGAGCTGGCAGAGCGGGATGTTGCTGCATGAGAACCCCAGGCTCCTCCTCACCCGCATCCCACGGTGGGCTTTTTAATGGAAGGCAAAATAAGGCATTCCCTGTGAACCCACACGCCTCTCTGTGCACCCCAAGGGAGGTGAACACCCCTGGCACCGAGACAAGAGCCTGGTTAGTGCCCAGCAGCAGCAGCAGGGCACGGAGAGCCCGTTCCACCCACTCCCACCCCGATGCCACGGCACGTCCATCACGCAGAGGCTTCAGCGTGATCCGGCCCCCACCACTGCCAGTGCTCATCTCCCCAACCCTCTGGGGCTTCAGCTTAGGGCCCTCCAGGAGATTTTCAGGGGCATGGAGGAGTTTTAGACCCCTGCTCCTCTCCTTACACCCCTCAAACAGCTCTCCTGCAGCTCTGAAAATCTCCGGTGTCCGCGGAGCTGCCTGGGGTCAGTTCAGAGTTGTGTTATTTTTTAATGTTTTGTATTTAACATAACAGGAAAACAGACTTTGCTTCCCCCACTCTCTCTGGAGGTACCACAGGCCCTGCCACGTCTTCCACACCACCCAGCTCCCTCGGGCCATTCCCGTGGGATCCAAACCCCCACATGCTCCCTCCAGGCTCCATCCAGCCCCAGCCCTTCTCCTCCCCGCTCACCCCGTCCTTGCTGTGGGGAGTTCCTGGGCTCAGCCCTCTACCCACCCATCCAGACTATGCAAAGCTCCCCTGCCTGTTGTTTTAGTCAGGCTTGGTGACTTCTGCCCATGTCCACTGGCTCCCTGAGTCTCTCTGATCCAAACTTTGGGGACACACAGCCAAGAGCTGCACTCCCCGGCCTTTCTGTTGTCTCCAGCTGACAACCTGTGACCTAAAACCATGGACTGGCTGAGAAATGTGGTCCTTCAGGGCACTTCTGCTCCCTAACACCAATCTCCTGAAAAACACCCCAAATTTAGACCAAATTCAATGCTTCCCAGAGCTTGTCTACATGGAGAATCCACCACACACCGTAAGAAACTTCACAACATGGAAACTGCTTGGCACTGACTCCTTCCCTGGGCTCTGAGTGGGCACATGGGGTTAGCACAGGGTAGGGGTGAAGTGTAAATCCACGCTGTAGTTACTCTGTAGTAACTAATGTGAAAAGCCACAGGCATTGCTGTGAAAATTCTCCTCTCACCTCTTTGATTGCTCCTCTTCCAAGGGTTTCTTTCCTCTAGACATTATTTGAACACAGGGGGTGAGAAAGCCAAATCCCCCAGACATGCTGTCAATATTTTTTCTCTCCACTGAAAGGGATTCCAGGGCCTCTCAGCAATAGCACATCACTACAGCACTTTCTCAGGCTCCATTCCCATCCACCCCTTTGCCAGCACTCCCATCACAAACTGCTGGCGTCTCAAATGGACCAAACCTGCAATTTTTCTTTTGCAATTTATCTTTCGTGAGTTCAGCAAACAGGGACTGCTGAGCGCTGCTGGGTGGGAGCTCCCCCCTCCATGCTCTGTCCAGGCACTGCATCTTTTCCTCCTGAGCCCTTCAGAAACCCTCCCTTGGATGTCCAAACTTTCATCTTATGGTGTTGAAATCCCATCAAATCCCCCAGATGTTTCTTTCTTTAACTCTTGGACCCAAGAGCTGCTTGCTGGGGGGCATGTGGGGGTTTCTTTTTGGAGCTACATCAGGGCAGTGCTGCTGTCCCTGCATCTCCTGCCCTTTGCCCAAGGGGCTGCTGGAATTCAGCTGATGGGAAGAGCCCAAGAAGCTCCTCCTCAGGCAGGAAGAGCCCTTTTTCAGGGAAAAGTGCTGGAGGGAGTTAGAGGACTTGAGAGTGCCAAGCGTTTATTAAGTAAGAATTTAAATGCTCTTTTATCCTTGTATAAAGCCTTTCATCTAAAGTGCTTCCCTGCATCCAAGGGACCCAGCCCTGCCATCCCCCACGAGGTGGGCTCACATCACTGCTCTAATGCAGGGACGGCAAATGCTCAGGCACTGAGCAGCTCCCAGATCAGCCCCCTTCTCCTTCTCCTCCTCCTCCTTAACAGAACTGTGTATGAGCACAGATTTCCTCGGAATCTGGTTGTTTTTTTTTTTTTTTTTCAGTGGGATCTAGACAAGTTATGCCCTGCTGTGGTTCCAAAAGGGATTCCTGCAGCAGGAGGAAGGAGGGGGCTCTGTGAGGCAGCTGCAGTGGTCCTTGCCAGGGGCAGATCCAGCTCAGGGCAGTGGAGGTGCCAGGATTCCCCTGGATGCAGGAGAAGGCAGAAGATTGCCCCAAAAACCCCACAGTGATGTTTTGTTAGTGCCTCCTGTCTCACTGGACAGCTCAGGTGATGTTTCTCACCTCACCAGGAAGTGTAACAAAAAAAGAGCAGAGGCACTTAAATCCCTTTCATTCTAAAATCTTCCTGAACAGATACAACTGAGCTGCACCCTTGAACTCAGCTTTTTCTCTTATCCTGCATTTAAATCCAGAGGAAAGCCTCTGCAGTTATCCCTGACAAAGGATTTGCTCTGCTTGTAAGCTGCCTACTCTCCAGGGACATCCAGAAAGTCCCTTCTCCCTGCTCCCCCACCAACTTCTCCACACTTTTTGCAAAGTTTTTGCCACTTTGCTCTCCCCACCCCCCCATGGTCTTATCCCAGTTCCGCCACCTCTTTGGCTCTTTTTGGGTGGAATTTGCCCATATTTCTGAAGGAGGAGATTGCAGAGCCCCCAGCCCTCGGCACACACCTCCCCTGTGCTGTGTTACAGGGAGGTTGATGATGGCAGAGCTTCCTCCCGAGGCCACCAGGCACAGTCACTCCTTTGACTGCACCCAGCAGGGAATTCTCCTTAACTCTGCTTGTAGCACACAGGAGGGCAATCACAAAAACTGTGTCGGGAGACCTTCCCTCTCCACCCCCACCCAGCAGCTCAGTTTCTTATCCCCCAGCTCTTTGCCACCTGCTGCAGCCTCCTCTGAGCACACAAGTCAGAGTTCCCCGTGTTTGCCACTAAAACAGTCACAGAATCCTCGGGGTCTGGCCAACTTCTCCCCCCCCAGTGAAGGAAAGGTGAGAGCACGGTGAGAATCCAGCCCTACCTGCCAGGGAAGCTGAGCTGGTAGGAGGAGAGCTCTCTGAAGGAGAAGGTGGGAAATGTCTCTAAATGTAAGCTGGAGTAGGAGTTACGAGCGACAAGTGCGAGGTCCTGGTGGGATATAAATATGTGGGAAGGAGCCTCCGAGCAGAGGCTGGTGGCACCTCCCTGGCACTGCTTTCCCAGGATTTGGGGCAGGGCTGGGCTCTGTGGGGTGGCACAGAAGGGCTGATGGCTGCATCAAGGCTGAATTGAAGCTTTAAGCTGAACCAGCAGCAAACTTGGCTTGGTTTTGTACCAGCTCCTGGCAGGATGCAGCGAGCGAGGGTCAGGAAAGGTGTGGCACCAGTCACTGGGTCACTGCTCCACACTGGCTGCTGCCTGCAGAGACCAAGGGGACCTGAGCACAGCCAGAGGAGAGAAAGCCACACAAGGAGTTCAAAGTTTGCTGTGTTAAGGATCAATTTGCTTCTCCTGGTTGGCATTTCACCCCGTTCCAGTTTGCCCCTCTGTCCCTGCTCTTTGCCAGCTTTGCCACGCTGTCCCCTCAGCATTCCTCCCCCCAGAACATTCCTGAGTCCCACAGCTCCTTCCTCCCACCCTCTGCCTCTCCTTTAACCCAGACAGGTCTTGCTGCACTGAGATCTCATCTCTGGGCTCTGCTGGAAGGGGTTATTGAGAGCAGGGAGCCTCTGCCCCAGCTCCCTGTGGACTCCAGCACGTGGTACCCGACCTTCCCCTCACAGATTTCTCCATGTAGACAAGGGGAGCAGATCTTGCCTTTTATATAAAATGAAATCTCCATTTCCATTCATTCTGAGCCCAGGGAGAGGCTGCAGAAAGGCACCCACTGGGCTGGCCCCACCCTTGCCCTGTCGCTTTGGTACTTGTCACAGAACCACAGCCAGGGCTGCACTGTCAAGCTGAAATAATTCAGATTTAAGCTCGTTTTTCTTTCAGTATACAGCCTTTAATTTTGGCAAAAACCAGTTAGGTTTGGACTGAAAAACTCCCCTGCTTGGGCACAAGCCAAGGGGGGTGTGGGGAGGGGGGAAAGCAGCCTTTTCAAAGTGGGAATATTTGTAAAGCATTTGCTGACACCAGTAGGTAGCAAAATTCAAACCTATAAATACCCATCCAGGATAAGAAACGTCAGAAAGGGAACGTGTGCAGGATTCACCAAGGCAACCCCAATACCACCTGGGAGCCCTGGTTGGAAGGTGCCAGGATTTGATCCTTGGCATTGAAGAAGTGCAGGGTCCATCCCCCCACTGGGAGAGCCACAGCTCACACACAGCATGAACACACCAGGAATCGCAGCTGGGTGCTTCTCTTTGCTGACAAATGTTTCTTTTTCTGCAGGATGGTATGGTATATCTTATATACTTTCTTTGTATTTCTTGGCATGAGAAAAAAAAAAAAAATTAAAATGTAACATGCATGGTCAAAGCTGAGCTGGTTTCTTCTGTCTAAATGAGGAAAAAAAAAACTTATCCAAGCTACTCATTCAGCGATTGCTTCACACTCTGAGAGCAACCAGTTGGTATTTGGGGTGCAGTGGGTTGCAAATAATATGTACAGGCAAAGAGTAAAGGAAACAGCACAAGTCAGAGCAGGGAGAGGTGCAGACAGAGAAGCCTCGTGCTGGTTTTTACCCAAAACAGTGGCTGTAGCCTTCCCAGGAGTTTTTCCAACTGGACTGGAAGGCTGCTGACCATGTCACACCCACCTGGGTTTATTTGTGTGCAGCTGGGCAGTCAGGGCTGCTGCTCCTCACTGAAGCTGAGGTGCACAACCTTCATTCAGCTGAATCCTCTCACTGCCCATCCCTGGCATCCTCTGGGAATGAGTGACAGACAGCACAGCTGCCAGCCCAGCCCAGCCCAGCCCAGCCTGGACAGGGGACCTGCCAAGCCTGCAGGCAGAATTGGTTGTCCCACCCAGCAAACTCTGAGTCTGGCCAGGCTCCAGTGCAGGGTAGGGCTTGCAGGAGGTGGCACAGTCCCACAGCTTCCCCAGGACAGCCCCTTCCTCTCTCCCAGCAAAGGAGGCAGTGCCACCACCAGCAGCAGCAAGGACCAGCACTGAGGCTTCCAGGCCCCTGGTATCAAACACAGCACTTCCACTTCCATCCCCGTGTGTGATGGAAGAAGGCAGAGGAAAATTCTGCAGCGTCATTCAGCAACAAATGGACTTAATGGCCGTGCCTGAAGCACATCCTGCTGGGATTCCCTCCGAGGCAGGGCTGGGATTCCCACCGGAGCAGCCACAGGGATGGACCTTGGAGGGCTGAGCCACCAGCACGAGGGGTCTGGGACTCTCCTCCCTGACAGAAACACCAAAGAAGCCATCAGCAAACGCTGCAGGGGAGCAGGTGCAGCTGCTGGCCTTGCTGTGGGCACCTTTAGGAAGCGCTCACAGTCAGAGGGTGAACAGCCCCACCCCTGGCATCCAACCCCAGCTCCTCTGCTGTGACATCTTTGGCCTCTCATTTTCACTCTGGCAAACGCCTCCTGCCCTTTCTTAAGGATGTAAACTGTAGGGTTTTGGAGCATTGAAAACTGAGTAAACAGCAAAACCCCCACAGGTACTCAAAGCCTGAGAGGATGGAGATGAAATGTTTGTAAGCTCATGAAAACCAGAATTGTTATCCTCACGAGCATCTCAGAAACGAATCAAAGGAACAGGAATTAGTTCTTCTAGATAAGCTGCTGCCCACAGCACAAAGCCCAGCCCTTATAAGCCAGGCTCAACACTGGATCTGTCCCTGAGGCTTCCTATGGGTCAGGCACCAAGCATTCCCCAGGAAGACAGAGTTGCTCCACAGCCCCCAACCCACCAGCATCGTGCTCAGCCTTCCTGTTCACCCCACAGCCCTTCTGTGACACTGCATCATCCCCCCCACCCCCAGCTCTGCAGCTCACTCGGGCATTTTTAACAAATTCAGCCCATTTCTTTGGTGTGTCCATTCCCCGTTGCTTTGAGAACTGCAAGTCTAATTAGATCTGCTGGTTCGTCCTCCTGAACACCCCCCCCTTGTAACACCACCTAAATCAGTGCTCTTGATGTTCAGCTTCACGTCCCAGGGCTCAGAAAGCAGCTGCTCAAACCTCCAAGACCCATCAGCCAGGGTAAATTACTCACAGCCACGCAGGTCCAAGCTGACACCACACTATTATTTTACTCCCATTTTACACCAAGGCCAAGGTTGCACAAAGCCTCTGTTGCTCAGCCACAGCATCTCCCCACTGCCTCTGCTCACCCAGCAGAACCAGAGGCATCACTGTCTGCACTTTTGGCAGCACAGCTGGGATTACAGGGCAGGTCTGAAGAGCTGCATTTATTTGTCCTCATGGGAGACACAAAATGTAGGTGTTTACAAAGTCCAGCATAACTTAGCACAGCAAAGAGGGCTGGGGTTGGTGGCACCTGTGTGCAACAAAAAGCATGGAGGCATCTTGGAGGGGAGAATTTGGAAGGAGCAGATGCCATTTGCATCCCAGCACAGGATGTCTGAGGCTGCTTTAAACCATCTTCAGCCTTCTTTGTGCACTGCCTAAAGAACTCAGCAAGCCAGAAGACCGAGCAGAAAAAAAAGCAATGGCTTTGTCCTGGAGGTGAACAAGGAGCAGGCAGAGGAGGAGGAGGAGGAGGAGGAGGATTTGAATCACATAAAAACCCCCACGCTGTGGAGAGATTCCCCTTCATGGGGAGGAGATTCCCCCCGGAGCATCCCGACCATGTCACCCCGCAGCCGGGCAGATGCAATCCCAGCCTTCAAAGGCAGCCAGCCCAGCCTGGGCTCTGATGTTTCACTGAAGGCGAGGCAGTGCCAAGTGCTTCAGCTCCTGTTTTATTAATACCCTGCTCTGATGGGCTCATGTATAATAGATTCACACAGGAACAGCGAGAGGTTTACATCCAATTTCCACGTTGCATGCGTTCCCTGCTCAGCATTGTGGGCTCTCCCTTCATCCCCCAGTGTTGGTCTCCACCGATGAATTTGCATGAGTTTGGGGTTCAGGCAAAGGACAAAAAGTCGGCCACCAGTTCCTCTACTGGTTTCCATGACTTTGCTCCAGTCAGGAGCTAGGAGTTAAAAGCACAGGGAGAGTATTTCCATTTTCTCTCTGGCTCCTAATGCTGGCTGCTGTTGAGAGTGAGCAGCTCAGGGATTCCTTGGGCTCTCTCAGGAAGTCATTTGGGAGGTGCTGGAGCTGGAGCCCCGGACTCAGCAGCCACTGCAGGAGAGCTCAGGGCTGCAGAGGTGCAGAGAGACTTTGTGATGAGCAGCACGTGAACATCCTGGCTCTGGTGTGCAGAGTTGCAGCCTCCAGCACTGGGCCAAAAAAGAACAGATTGCACCCCAAATTCTCCTTGCTCACAGAACAGGGATCTGTGGGTTGGCAGTGCACAAATTCTTAGCTGCAGAGATTCAAAAAAGGTGAAATTTGGATGCATCGTGGACATCTTCAAAATTTGAAGGAGCTCACCAAACACACTCCTGGTACACGGCAGTAAAAGAGCAGAGAAAAAATGAATTTGTCTTTGTGAGGGTGCTGAAAGGCTCCATCTTCCTATTTCCCTACCCAGATCCAGCCTCCCCTTTGTGCAGACAGGAGTTGTTCTGCAGCTCTGCACTTTGCATCCAGGTCAAAGCTGCCACTGCCCCCCTGCAAACACTGCAGGAGCAGCACGGCCACAGCTCCCACATCCCCACAGAGACCTGGCATCAGGAGTACAGCTCACCATGGAATCAGTGAGGCTGGAAAATCCCTCTGAGATCATCCAAGCCAGCACTGCTGTGCTCACCACTAAACCATGCCCCGAAGTGCCACGTTCACGTGCCCTTGAACGCTTCCAGGGATGGGGATTCCACATGATCCCACATGGTGGATGTTCCTTTCACATCTCAGAGTGATTTTTCATCTCAGACAGAATGATTTTTCAGTCAGGCAAGACATGTTTGATAGACTTTGCACAAGCTTGGGTTAGGTGGTGAGGATTTAGGATTTGTGTGTTGGAGGAGAGCCTGGCATGCCCAGGTAAGTGGGAATTGCATCAGCAGACCTGCTTTAAATGAGGACTTTTGCTTTATGGTGGTTATTGCTGGATCCTTCAGAAGATGTAACATCTTAGAACACCTAAAATAGAGAAATGGGGATTTCTCCATGAGCTCAGCTACCTCGTTTATGGGCTAAAAAAACCCAACCAACTGACGACTGCTGGCCCTCATTGTTTCCAGCTTAGCTGTGATGAGATGCTATTCTTGGTCAAGAGCTGCCAATGCTTCTGAAGGTTGTGAAGTTGTTTGCTTTAATAGCACACAGTGTGAAACAAAGCAAAGGCTTCCCAGCAAAATGCCTCCTTCTCCCAGCAAAATGCTGAGCTCTCTGCACCTCGCTGCTTCCTGGAAATGTTTAATTACAGACTGCGGATTCCAAAGCGTTTTCTTCCAATTGTTTGATCTCAGGTACATTTTCATAAAACCCGTGTTTTAGCCTGCTTCCCAGCAAGGATCAATGCAGATGGATCATTTCATCAACTCCAGATGGGCAGAAAAATAACCCAGTCCCTCACACCCTGCACTGCCATTCCTCACTGGTCCGAAGCAGCCGGCGCATTTACACAGCAAACATCAATCAAACAAAAGGAGCTCCTGTCTTTAAAGCAAGGCTCTGTTTTTACCTTGGTGTTTGACTATGAAACAGAGTGGGTATAAGCTGAATTGTCCCAAAAACTGAGCTAACAGCTCTTCCTCCTCTGCCCAGAGCTCCCAGACCATGGTGACCTCAGCACTCACCCCCCCAGAGGCACCACAACTGCAGAAGAAACTCGGCTGCTGAGTTAAGGAACAGCATTTCCCGAGGAAGAGTGGGAGAGGCTCATTCCCCTGGGATGGGGTTGTGGCTAGACCTGAGGATGCTGGTGGTGGTGCAGGGTGGCCATGGCAAAGCTGACTCCAGGAACTCAGGTTTTCCAAGACCAAACAGACACGCACTGGAGGGAATGAAAAGGATCCAAATACCAAAACCCCCATGGCAGAATCCCACCTATCCCTCCTTTGCCCTCCCAGAGTGGCACAACTCAATCTGAAGTCACCCCGAACTATTACAATAATTGATCATTCCCCACTGTTTGTTGGTTTTTATTTTAGAACAGTTTCTTCTAAGCCACAGCAAAGGCTTGGAAATTATTTACATTTCCTGAAATGTTTGGAAACACAGGAAGAGCTGGCCAGCAGATCCTGCTCTAAGGAACACACAACCTGAAGGTGCAATTGTTGCCCAGTACAAAGACCTATTTATGCAGAGAGGGCAGACACACACCAGGAATGGTCCCTGCTGGAGCCCAAGCCCCCTCCTGCCTCTTTCCAAACTTATTTCTTTACATAAGCAGCACATGCTTTTACAGACCTGAGTCACAAACCTCCCCACCTCAGTAATATTTTGAAGTAAATTTAGCATTGGTGATACATGCCTGACCTAGAGGGAACTGCATTTATAGCACAGCAGGGAAATATCCACATATTCCCCCCCTCCTGTACTTGGGTGTTGTCCCACATCAAGGCTGACCAAGCCCCAGGATGTTCCAGCCTCCCCTGACACTGAAAGTGGGGGACCCTCACAGGACCCCACCAGGTTCCCACCAGCAGGGGATGAGGTTCTTGCATGGCCCAGTTGCTTTTTAATGTAATAAATTGTGGTTTGTGTGTTAAAGCTGGAACTGACAGCGCCACCTGATCAGCACTTTCCCAGCTACTCACGATTTCCTTTTACACCTGCAACGTTCCTGAGCATCCTGCAGAGTCTTTAGAAAAGACTCCCTTAAAAAATCTGACGTTTCAGCAGCATTTCACCCTGGAAGAAGCCAGCTCAGCACAGATCTGGAGCCGGAGAGCTCTGTAGCAGATGACATGCCCAGGCACAGGTACCAGCAAACATCTTGGGGAAGTTTCCACTGTACAGCTGGCAGCTCAATGGGGCTTTGCAACCTGCAGAGAGGAGCTTCTATTTTCAGTTCAGCTATAGAAAGACAAAAGATGAAGTATATTGTCCCCACTTCCAAGAACTCTGCATCAGACGGATGGGTATGGGCAAGGGAGATAAGAAAAGAAACAAAACATTGAAACCCTCCCTGTTTACAGCATTTGTGGGAGAGCCCCACGCTGTGCTTGTGCACCTGAAAGGTTATCAGTGAATTTCCTTCAGGTTTGGCTTTGATTGATAAGTTTCAAGTCACCCTGGACAACCCTTCTGGGACTTGAAAGGAGAGATTTTTTAGAAACAAACGAAAATTATGAAACCAAAAATAAACTCATGTGTTTGAAATGTCTACGTGAAGCCCAACACCCAGGAAGGAAGGCAAGAGAATTGGATGGGCAATGCAGTGAGCAGACAAAGCAACACAAGATGTGAGATCTGAACAGCCACGATTGCAGGAGACCTCTCAAAACCACACCACTGGCTGGCACAGGGAGCACAGGGTGCCAAAATCAAGAGAAGCAGAGAATAACCCGCAACGAGAGAACGGCAAACGCTGGTTCAGGGGTGCAGAGGCTCTGATTTCCAGCCAGGCTCCTCCTGCCTTACTCGCAGCGCTCTGGAATCTGGGTTAGCAAAGCCTCCGGGTCCCATTAGGAACAAAGAACACGGGAAGGGCTGCGACAGGCGAGGCTGGAGAGAGGGAAGAGCCGCAGCACACGCTCCAGCGGCCCCAACAGCTTGGCAGGAAGGGGAAGAAGAAGCCGACAGCAGGCTCCGAGCGCTTAATGAGCACAGCCCAGCTGCCGAGGCACGGGCGCTGGCAGCACAGCTTTCCTACCTGGAGACGGTGGATAAAAGGCTGGCAACTCAGGAAATGGGAATACCAACTGTAAACATTGAGATTTTCTATTAAAACCCTCAAAAATCACGGCGCGCGTTGGGCGAGAGGGAGGAAAACAAAGCCAGTGCCGTCTGTCGGTGTGAATTTGCAATGGAGAGCCGGGCTCCCTTTCGGCAGGAGCTCTGCTCGGGGAACGGCAGCGGGGCCGAGGGAGCGGAGCGCGGCTCATCCATAATGCAGCAAGCCCGCTGCGCCGGAGCCTGCCCGCCAGGACAGCGCTGCTCGCTGCGAGCGGCAGTACTCTGGGAGGCGGATGGTTAAAAATATATACCCCATGCCTGTGCCACTATAAATTATTGACTGTACAGGGAGCTGGAAAAAAGGATTCAGTGCCATTAATAATTTATTTTCTAATCCAAACGAAGATGGAATTTTATGCACCACTTATTACCAGCGCCGCAACTGGAAAAACTCACTGCGCTTCCCACTATCTGCAACCAGAACTGCCTTTCCATTTTCAAAAGTTTTTTTGAAGTTTCTCCTTTACCTTGAGACATACCAGTCAAAGCCTTCTCCTGGGAGAGCATCTGGTCACTGTTGAATATTTAGTAGGCATTAAGGATACAGAGATGTATCTCTGCTTTAAAGCAGCGTTTACAGGCACAGCACGACAGCTGAAATCCCTCTCTTCACTCCCAGCCTCATGCACGCAGACAGGTATCACACTGCTGGGCAGCTCTGCTGGTCTCAGAACACAAATTTGGACTGGCACTGAAAGATTTAGCATCGATTGCAAAAGCACCAGGTACAGGTGGATCCTTCAGGCACAACACTGCCTGGCTGGAACACCTGGGGAGGGAGGTGGACCAGACCACGGTGGTGCTGGAAAGCTACAGGGTAACACAGCCCTGTCTGTCCTCAAGACAGAAATTCACAGAGAGAGATTTTTCTTTTTAACACTTACCTCAAAAGAAAACCAGCCTTGTTACACCTGGTGAAGGACAGCAGGAAAAATCCACCACAATTTAATCAGCCCCCTCCCACGAAGGAGAGGAGCCCAGGACTGCACACACAGACAGGAGGAACACATTCCATCAAACCATTTTGGGTCAAGAAATGTTCCATCATATCTGATATTTGATATAAAACATGAGAACACACTGATTTGTGTGTTCAGGGACAATTCCAAAGTGATGAAATCAATCCTCTCTGCATCTTCCCTGAAGTTTAGGCAGGCAAAGATTGTCAAGGGGAGAAAGCACCAAGCACCTTGCTTAGAATTCTAATTTATTATTAAATTACATATCAAAGCCTTTTTATTTTTTAATACATACAGAGAATGCACAATAGGTGAGAACAAAAATAATTACAGTTACAATAGAAGTTTCAAGAACGTATATGAAAAGAAAAAAAATCAGAAAGTGCAATCAGAAACTCATTTACAAGGTCTGGGATGTTTCGTGAGAAAGGGCTTTGTTTTGGGTGTAGAATGTTTATTTAACTGCTTCCCTCACTCAGAACCACACAGACCAACAGCTGCTTCTGTACTCAGAACTAAAACATCACCACTGGTTCAAATGTGCAGTGACAGGAGAGGTGCAGGGCACAGAGGGGACTTGGAGATGTCACCTAGAACATGGCTCAGTTTGTCTCTCACTGCACTTTCCTGTCCTGCACATTTCATAATCCAATTTTGTTATAAGGAGTTTCAGAACCATTTCCTCCTTCAGCACTGACAGCTGTTACCTCTCCTTCCTGTCTCAAATGAAAGCTTTGGGACAAAACCAGCAAAAATAGGCAAAGGTTATGCCTCAAGTGATCTTGGCAAACAAGTTGCTACATTTAGAGAGTTAAAACTCTCATTTAGCTGTAACTAAATGAGCTGCACCATCAGAAGTGGTGGAGCAGCCTCGGCTCCCTGTGCAGCAGTTTTGGGAAAGCAGCACCTCAGGGGAACACAGTCCTGGAGGACAGGCTGTGAACAGGCTGTGAACAATTCACCTGACACTTTCACATCACCTAAAAATCTCTTTTTGCTCTTTCATTTTCAACATCCAGCAAGGAATGACTCTCCTCACACTAATCTTAAGACCACTCAACAAAAGGACTTCTAAACTACAAATGAAAATTCTAGTTGATTACTCAGTGTCATGGAATCCAGCAGGAATTCATACCTCCCTTTGATATGCAAAACTCCTGATATCAATACTGGTTAAGAAAAAAATGTTGCCCAGGAAGGGCAAGCTCATCTTTGCAGCAGCAGAACAGTGCCTGGTCAAAGCCCTGGCACTGCCCTGGGGAGCAGCCACAGCTGTGGACACAGTTCTGGGTGTTGCCCAGATGCCATTGCTCTGCTGCAGCAACCAGAGCCTGAAGATCAGATAAACAGGTAAAAAATAGCCTAAAGAACAGGGAAAAAAATATTCCCACCCGTGTCAAGTGTGGCATCAACGTTACCAACATGAACCTTTGTGTCCCAGTGCCCAGCCAGGTCTGAAGAAGCTGCTTATCTGGTAGGAAGAATGAAGCAGAAATTTTAAAAGCATCTTTGTGTGTGTGTGTGTGTGTGAAACGTGCCCTGCAGAAATATCTCAGGTTTCCCCCCTTCATTTCAGTGCTCAGCAATGATTTTCTTAGCACAGTTCTGTTTGGTTGAGTTAGGAAACCACCACTTTGGCAGGAATTGCAGGAATGAGAATTCTTTAACCACATCTTTTTTTCCTCAGAGCAGGAAGAACCACACAGAATGAAAAACTCAGAGAATGCATTTAGCAACAGGAGACACACAAACCAGTATTTGGGGATTTGAGGCAGAATACTAAAATCCACTGTGTTCATTTTCCAGTCCGTTGTTCTGACCACAGGTCCAGGTTGTTGGAGATGAGTTATGAGGCTGATTCTCCTGATTTTGGAAGCTTTTGCCTGGACCAGATGCAAACACACCCCTCCAGGGAGCACAGCACAACACTCACCCTGCCAAATGATGATGAAGGGAAAACTCCAAAGATAATTAAATGTATTTTTCAACACAAAACTGACTCAAAACCAGCACAAACACAAACCATGGAGGGGCTGCCAACATTGAAACTGTTTCCAGTAAAGCTTTATCAGAGATAATTCAGCATATTTCCATTATTTTATACTAAAATAGATCAGTTCCTCCATAACATTTTCATAACATGAAAAATCAATTATGTTTACATATTTATTATAATCTACATATTTTCCATAGCAGCTTTTTCACAATAAGATTAAATATATGCACCAAATAATCAGTTAAGTCCAATAAAAAGACTTATTATAAGATTAAATAAATGAATTTATTTATGGTACTGCAGATCTTATATTGCCAACTATAGAGCAACCAAATCCTACAAATCCTAAACAGATGCACAAGTGCTGATCAGGGTCCCTTAGGGTGGAGGAGGAATCAAAGAAAGGGCAACAGGGAGAAGAAGTTTGATCTCCCAACACACAAATCCATTAATAACCCTCCTTTATCCATCAAGCTTTTTCATAAACCCCCTTAATAAACACTTCATCTCCAAGTGGGAACGTTCCCAAATCAACCAAATAATCACCCTTTATTTAAAATACAAGCCCCACAGTTTTACATGTATTAATTCCAAATGCTTCCAAATCCCAGCAGCAGGATGGCTGATTAGAAGCCTTTGTTGACTTTTTAGCACGGGGTTATTAAGTCTGCAAAGAAGCCTTTAAATCCAGACATTTTGGGTGTAACAGTGTGGGTTTGCACACTACACAAGCACAAGTCTCTACTCCCTCCAGCTCACAGAAACCATAAAATGAAGTAAAAAATTGTGTCTGTCCCGCTGGACTCTGTTCCAGAGGAGAACCTGGGGACTGTGTGACATTTGTGGGTGATGGAATACATGGAATCTGTTAGGAGCACTGTAAGTGGATTGTGAAAAGAGTTAATCAAGTTCTTAGAAAGGTATTTCAGTGCCAAGGCTTGAATTTATTGGGTTATGATATGACAGATGGAAAAGTGCTGTTGAAAGAGCAGAAAAATCTGTAATCTGGGAAGCTGCAGTATCAAAGCCACTGCAGATGTCAGCTTTGTTTAGAGACAAACACAACAGGGTTCTTTTTGCCTGTCTGGACCAAAAAAAAGGTTTTTTTCCCTCCCAGATAATAGTAAATAATACTTGTTTCACTATTCATACATTCAACTCTTTGCTAGGAGGAGTTATGTCCAAAACCTTTGCTCACAGACACCTTTGCCTCAGCTATAACCATCATCATTTTCATTTCTAATGGACAGTTTAGATCACATCCTTCTTACTGCACTATCAGAATAACTTTACCTAAATTACAGTATAGACTTTGTAAACTGCTTATCGTGTCTTTACAAAGATCTTTATGATGCCAGCCAAAATCAAAGTATTTGCACCCAAAAGATTCCTTTAGGTGAACTCATGTTTGGTCACTTTTCAGATGACTGAACACTTGAGTAAACAGCTGCTGGGACACCGTGCTCCCTTTTTACACAGGGGGACCTTGTCAGTCCCTTTAAAGCCACAAGAAATCTTATGATCTCCCTCAGAGGGTACTTTATGTTCTGTGCAAAAAGTGAACAGAAACCCCCTTTTTTTTTTTTGTTAACTTTGAGGAATTTGTGTGAAGCACGGGTTTTCACAGCAGGAATTATGCAGAAATAACTAGAACCTCAACCAGGAGTTAAAAAGAATTACAGAACATGTATTTAGTAGTAAAGCAACCTGAAGGCTTAAAGCTGCAATATTCCTCTCAGGGTGAAATTCAGTACTGGGCTGGGATTAGAGGGAAAAGCCTTCCTGCTGAGCTTCCACCCAAGGCAAACTTAATCCTTTCCCACTCCCCAGCCAGCACCAAACCTCCCCAGCACTGCTGAGCACTGGAACTGTTCCCCCAGTTCTGGTGAAGCATCCCATGGGCACTTACCTTGCAGTGAGAAAGGGAATTAAAGCCAAACAAATCCCACCAAATTTAACCCAAAGGAAGGTGAACGGCAGGGGAGGAGAAACACCAGCAGCTTCAGCCCAAGCCCAGTGTCACAGTCTACCATCAGAAGCTCCAGACATCATGCTGACAGCCCCAGCCACGAGCAGGCTGTGGAAGTCTGACGCTTCCCCCACTCACTTTTCCTTGGCTGGGAGGAGGGAAGGTGGTGATGAGTTTTAGCAGAGTCCAGGGGGGGAACCATCCATCAATGGAAAGCGTAGAGCAGCAGTAGGATGGTGCAGACGCCGATCACGCCGCCCAGAATGAGGGAATCCCGTCGTTTCCGCAGGTTGATCCTTTGGATCAGGCTGTTCACTGCTGGAAAACGGTCTTGGAGGGGTCTGAGTCAAGGTCATAGCAGCAAACAGGAATTCACTAAGCAGCCCCAAAGTCTGGATGATGGAGAAATGCCAACACTGCAACTACTCCCAAGCTGGAGAAGGCAGAGCAGTAAAACCTGATGGATGTGGAGCAGGATTACAACTGCACTTCACTGATTACAGACCAGCAGAGAAAAGGGAACAGCCCAGAACTCACCACCTGACCACCTCAATTACCAGCATTTTAATCTCCAGTATGTGAGGCTTAGTTACTTTTACTAATTGTGTTTAAATGAGAATGAAAAAAACCCAAAAATGGGGCAGTTATATAAAACATTTGTGGAATTTCTTCAGTGGGATCCTGTTCCTGGTAAAGGGAACAACCAAAGGCATCTGACTGAGAAAATCCTGCACATTGCATGACCCACACACTGTGCAAGCTCTGTAAAATCATGAGGGTGTAAATCCATCTTTTAATGTACAAAATACAACTGCCAACAAGACCATCAGCTTCAGAGCTTCATGTCCTTGGAATCAGGAATCTTTTTAAGGCCAAAGCTTACTGAAATTTTTTTGTTGTTCTTGCCAATTGGTAAGAAGTGTAATGAAATTTGTGGGTTACCAAGATGCATCTTTCTGGGATGTCACGTGTCTGATCAAACAGTGCTAACGCTTTCCACTGACAGAAGGGAAGGAAAAGTGGGAAAACCACAAACATCCCTGACTTGACAACGTGGCACAACCTTTAGCCCTGAGACAGAAGATGCACAGAAACCAACAAGCAAAAATCTTAATTAACATCTACAAGAGTGTGACAGACAAGAGGATACACAGGCCCTGACTACTCTCTAAACCAAAGCAAGCACTGATGAACACCAAGCTTCAGATTTTTAAGAGCAAAAAGCAGGACCTGAAATGAAAGTATACTTCTACAAAAACATGCAGCAGGGAAGGCCATAAAATGCTGCTGCAGATCTGAAAATGAAATTCTGTTCTGTGACCAAAACCAACTTATTCCCCATGTTTCCCATGAAGATGCTTCAGTCAGGTTATCAGGTGAGATTGATAAAAACCTGGCTTGTTTGTCACTGATGACAGAACAGGTTCTACAGCCACTGACACTGCTGATCCCCAAATGAGAGAGTGAAAAATTGTACCATAACTCTTCCTGTGCACCAGCAGCACCAATGTTTAGGGAAAAGGATACTTGCCAAGGTATTCATCTTGCTTTGTATTGACTTCAACATCCCTCTCTGAGAAGTCATATTTTCTTTAGTTGCCATGGCAATGCTGGGGAAAGAAAGAGGATCAAGTTGTTGGTGCTAAGAATAATCCACAGCTCACACAAGAGGAGAACAAGCAGGCAACGCTTCTTCAGAGGACAATGAATGGGGTGAAGCAACATGAATGAGACCACAATTTTTCCATTAATCTCTATCCTTTGCAGTTAAATGATTTCAGTTTTATGTGAGCTGTTAAGAGTGGGAAAGGCTGAGATTTCTTGAAACAGGCAGGGTTTGACTTTTGCTCCTCCAGCCCAAATGAAAACTGGTATCACCTTATAAGCAACATAAGAATAATGCTCTCGTGGCTTAAGCTTGAAATTTAAAAGTTTGTTTCATCCCCAGTGATGCTTCCATCACAGCATAGATAAAATCAATTTCTGAGATCTGGTCCTAATTATGAATATCCCCCATGGTATATAAGTTTTCATTTTCTTTGTTTCTTTACTAATGCATGCCCAAGCTGTATTTTTTTATTCAAATATAAGAACACAATACAGGCGAACATAAAACAGAATTTCCCACTTCAAATTTAGTATGTTTTGGAGGTCAGAAAAAAAGCAACTCTGCTCTTAAAAACAAGATAGTAAATGAAGATTAGAATCAGTTGACAAGTTTGGGCTCTGAAGACACAGTGCCTGAGAAAGAAAAGTCTGGCAAATGCTGCTCTCCTTGCTGGCATGTGTTTCAAAAACACATAAAGCAGGACATAAATACAACAAGGCTGCACAATAACTCAGAAAAGTCACCTCTACTGCTGTTGACTTCATCTACAGAAATAACAATTATTAAAACAAGTTCTTGGATGAGTTTGTGAGCCTTAAATATGGAGGGGAAATGTTCTGGAGGAATAAAAGTTAAGTGGAACAGTATGACAGACAAACACAAGAAAAGGAAACTAAAGCTGTCATTTCAGAGATAGGATAATGTAAAATGCTGCTTTTAACTGATACAAACATACAATTTTTCACTACAGGTATTTTAGTCCTCTAAAGTAAAAGGCAACAAAATCACAAAAGCACTACAAGTTTGCTGTTAAGAAGAGTGCTCAGGGAATTTTGAATTACTATGAATCAAGTAAGACAAAAATAATAGTATTTCCTATCTGCACACAGGAAGGTCCAATATCCTGCAGATTCCTATCTCCTTCCCCCACACTGACTTGATTTATGTCCAGATGAGGTTTTAATACAGTGTCTCTCAAAGCACTCCTGAATTAAGCCCCATATTTTTGTAAGGTGCATCCAATGACTCATTAAAACATCCATTCATTTACAGAAGTGAAAATACAAGATGCGTGCCAGTATATAAAATGCTCCTGAGCCACCTCCAAAATGCCTTTAGAAATAATTATTCACAGAACACAATGCTCCTGCTTTAACATCTGGGGAGTGAAACTGCCCGTTTCATATAAAAAGGCAGGATGTAAAGGGTTAAGAGACTGAAACAATTTTAATTTCTTTTATCCAGTATTTCCAAGAATTTAGCTCGAAGGGCTGGGTTTTACCAGAGAGCTCTGAAGGAAAAAAACTGGGGTAATTACCATTTTTAACACGATATGGTCTAGTAATGAAATGTAATTGTGATATTCACGAACAAGAGCTTAACTGGATTCCAGCTACTGTTAACAAATCAAAATTCATGCAAAAAGCAATGTTGTCCACGTATCATTTGATTATTCAAACCTTGAGCTGGTTTATCTAAGCCTTTAGATCTGTAAAGGAGATTATTAAATTTAAGAAGCAGAAGAAAACAGAGTTCCTGGGGACCAGTCCAGCACTTGGTCTTGTGTCTCAAGCACTGCAGCTCCTCATAGCCTTCATCAGACGCTTTTGGTTTCATTCCCATCCCTGACATATGTTCATTGACTTGCTGCTGCCATTGCCTCACTGACAAATGCATATTTTTAAAAATTAATCACACTCTTGCCATTCACAATAGTGGCCCCATTTAGTCACTCCCCACCACAGGCTCCCCATATCACCACGACCTGGAACTCGTGCGCGACGTTTACGATAAAAAGATGAAACGTTTCTTACTGGAATGGAGATGACCCCGATTTCACATTTCACTTGGAAACCAGCAGGAACTGTTCTCAGTGCTGCACTGGCTGGAACTACCAGAGCTGGGTGTAAACCAAGTTTCTAAAACCAGATGGTATCTGGCCTGCTCTTTATATTTAATGTTAAAGCCCTGCTCAAGTGCAAGGCTCAGCATCGCTGCACTACTGGAGAGATCTCTCCTAGCTAAGCCCAAGGTCCCAGTCATAAAACACCCACCTATCTCTTCCGCAGATCAGCAGGGCTATCTCAAATTCCTGTGCTTGCAGCCATATTTCCCTCAAAATTTCTCCTAGATTCCAAGTTTGCCCTTGATTGTTCAGCAGTGCCTGGGTTTGGGAGCGGCCAAATTTCCCTCCAAAGCAAACCCAACTGCTATTTGTACTTAGTTTGCTGTTTCCACTGCCATAAAAACCCCAGGGTAATAAACACTTCCAGGCATTATCCCAGTTGGACACGTCTAGCATGCAGAGATACACTTTTAATGGAAGCAAAGAGTTTTGACTGAAATAAATGTTTAAGCTGCTGTTATTTCACCCCACACTGCAGCCACATCCATCCAGTGTCAGCAAGGGAAATGTACCAAAAAATCAGCTCCTGGCTTCACCCATTGAGACACATCAGTCAAATCTACACTGCTGAAGAACTAAAACAAAACTCTAAAGAAAGAAGTTGTGTTATTAAAAATCAAATAATTCACGTATTATTGGAACTTCTGCTTCATTTTGCATGCCATGAATCATACTTGCTCATTGAAATTCATGACAAGGTCTATGATTAAGGGAATGGACTCTGTGACTGTGCATAGAAATGAAAGCTCTAGGTTTAAATTGGTAAAAATTCTGATTACATCACTCATTCTTTGTCTGGAGATACACTTCTATATTTGTATCTCTAAATATACACACGTGTGCGTGTATCAATGCATACCTACACACAGAACCTTGCAGATTACTTTAAAGAGAACTGTTTCTTCTGGTGAAGCCCAGGATGAAAACAGAAGAAACATTTCCCCTGAAATGCAAGTAATTTTGCCTGGACACTCTGGGAAGGTGTTGTGAAACGAGAGAATTCTCAAAACGTAGCCCATGCCTTTTCATTCTGAAAAGTCAACATTCAGTGCAGCTGAGTTTTTCCCTTCTATTAAATCCTAATTACTACCTAAAGAGATAGCCCAAATACATGAGGAGATGATTTTTAAAAAATTAAATCTATGGCTTTGGTCTGGCTTCAGTCCAATCTGTTAATACACAAGCACTGACAGATCAGGCTTCAGAAACAGAATTACAATTCCTAAGAACTTGTCACACTGTACAGGCAAAACTATAAAAAATATTCCAACTGAGCCAAAATAAAAACACAAGTTGTTGGAAAACAAGAAATAAATGGTTTGCTATTTTGGAGAAGTGATAATGTTTGAAAATGAAAACCTGAGAACTCCAAACATATTAAGCAAAATCTCTGCTTATATTTAAATCTGGCCAAGAGAAGTGAGCGCTGATCCAAAAGAACTGCAGTACAAAGTAGCACATCCCACTCACTTCTGGAGAGAAATATGCTGCAGCAAGAACCCATGGCACAGAACTCATTTAAAAACTGATTAAAAGTTTAGTAATAACGACACATCTGGAGTGACAGCCCTGCTCACTGCTTTAGTTACTGAATCATTTCAGCTTAGGTGCCCATTTATTGCCTGGCACGGACGTTTGCTCCGTGGAGGACCAAGCAGAGGAAGAGTCAGACTCCTCAGTTCTCTTCCTGACTGAAAATCAGAGCAAGGGCCTCACAATTAGTGGCTGTAGCTTGTCAACAAAAGCCTCTGCACAGACAAAAATATGCTTTCCAGTGTTTAGAATCACTACGTAGTAACAACCCCTAAGGAAATAAAAGTGTGAAGTGTGAAGGAAATAAAACGAGATTTCCTGACTTGCTTAATTAAAAAATGAGTAATGAACTGCAGCAGATGTAAACCTGGAAGACAGAGCAGTAGCCAGAATAAGCTAATTACATCTCAAGGAATCTGTCCTCAAACAGCTTCTCCTGCACAATTCCCTCTTTTATTTGGGTTACAACAGATAAAGCAATTGATCAGCTGGGTAAACTTCCATCTGGTAAATTCACTTTGAAGGCAGCAGGATTTACCATCAATTAATGTCACACCCAAACATTTGGCATTGCTGGGGACAAGGAAAAAAAGAATTCAACAAAAAATTCACCCTGGTTTCAACTGAGGCAGAATTTGACTCAGATATAAATGGAATTACATTTCTTACTTGATGTAGTTACTAAACAAGCCCTTCTTGTACCAAAAAACTATAGAACAGATTTGGCAACAACTCAAGCAAGAATTTACCACAGATAACAAACGGTGCAAGGTTGAGACCTCTGAGCTCCTCTGATGACACAGAATCGAGAAGCCAGGCCAATGACATAATTACAAGTAATTACAAGTAATTTTGCAGGATATTAAGAGTAATAAATCACCATATGCTGTTCAATGTTCTGCTTACTTGGAGTGGCAGCCAGGAAGAGATTCACCAAACACTGAGCATTTTTGAGATGGAAAAACAGGGTTACAAGCATGGCAATAAAGGAAAGGTTTTCAGTGATGAAAGGCCTAGAACCCAAAATAAAATACAGCTGGGCTAAGTCTGACAAACATTTCTGTGAGGCTGTGGTGAAACTGTAGCCACATTTTCAGGTATTATTGCACTGACCACTTCTGGTTCATCACTGCACACTGATGTGGTTTAACACATTCTTGCTCCGTGTTAATTACCCTGAGCCCACTGTGTGTACTTAAGCCAGCCAGCATTAATGGACACAGCCTTGCTGCACCTCTAATTACTCCTCTTGGTCACTTATGTCAGTTCATGCACTGTCTGAAAGCATATCTTGCTTTCTTTCTTCCTTTCTTTTTAGTTTTGTTTTATTTTAAAGCAATAATCTGCAATTTAAAACCATTAAATCAGGCATTATTATAGTTCGAGTTATTGGTTTGCAAAAGGTTGGCTTGGGAAGTGCACAGATAATAAAAGTAATTTATGATGCTGTGGTTCTAAAATGTCTAAATTAGTAAGAGAAGGTACCACTCAAGTATTCAAACAATGTAAAAACCTCAAAAGATAAATAAATATACAACAGCAATAACCTCTGAAGCAGTTGTGGTAAAAGCCCTTACCTACATCAGCTGCACACTGGGTGCTGAATATTCTGAATACATTGAAAGATTACAGAAAATCAGGTTTTAGATGAGTGTTACTGTGAGAAGAAACATCTTGACTACTGGAATAGCCCTCAACAGCTCAGCCTGAGATTCACTCTGCTCCAAAGGTGATTCACCTTTGAACAGAAACCCAGATTTTCTAAGCTAGGATGAATAAAATATTTAAACAACACTTTATGTCAATATTGAATAGAAAAAAACCCAAATCAAACCCACCAGCAATTCATTGTAATACTGCCAAGGAGCTGGAAACAACACAGTTATTGTATAAATAGAGTGATTGATGTATTTAGACACAATTTAATGGAAATGCTGATTGTATGGAAAATAATGAAATTTTTTACATTCATTCCTACCTTATTGTTTCTTCTATCAGTCGATCTGAGCTGAAAGCCAAAAGAAAAAAAACAAGTTAAAAGCAGTAACAAGCACTAAGCACTACTTTAGATCACTAATCAATGATCCCCATCATCATCTTAATAAATTTGCCCTTAGAATGTTTAATTTCTGGATGTTGTCACGTTTTGCTGCTCCACAGGTTTGGTTTAGAGAGACTTTGGAGAAGATGCACTGGAGTATCCTCTGGAGCAGCATTTCCTAAGTGTAGCAGCTGCTCAGGAGAACACATAAAGCACTGGGAAGACAGAAAAGGGGAATTGGCACTGTGATTTATGGAGGACCATTTGGAAAGGATGACTGGAGAAAGGAGTACCTAATTTAATTGCTTTTTAATCCTGCCCACCCCTTCAAAAAATGTCATTAATGATGAAAAAGCTGAGATTTGGGTCCATCTCAGAACCCTGCTCAGGGTTAGCTTCCCAAAAACTGGATGATGCTGGCAAATTCCTTCTGTGGCAACACCAGCTGGATAAGAACTGAATTTATGAGAACAGAACACGCACCACATGTCAGAGACAGCCCTGGCTGACACGTGCCCTGCCCTCCCTGCCACACATTGATCCAGCTCCTGAGCAGCATCCCTGGGAAAAGGGCAGCCTAAAGCACAGCACCAGAGAGGATGTTTCATTTAAAAACCGGCCACGCACCATTAAGGGGAGTAACAAGATCCTCACAAGACTGCAGCTATTTGTCCTTTTCTGTACTCAGCTTTCACACAGGGTTTTAATCACTGCTTTGCAGCCAGCTGTGAAATGCCAGGAAAACATCTCTTGTTACAGCAATCAATATCTCCAACGGAGCCCTGCCATGGAACAGGTCACTGCATCATTCCCACTTCCCACAGTGCGGCTGCATCCCTACAACTGCTCCGTTCACCCCACAGATTCATACAAATTCTTGGAGAATAACTGCACAAAAACTGAGTTTGCACTTTGAGGAGGAAATCAATCTGACAGAAGAGTAGTTTTACGTTGTACTGGCTACCACTTCAGTGTTAAATCAGAATTTATTGCTTTCAAACTAAAAAAAAACACCGAAAGGGCACGGCCATCTCCATCTCCCACCCTCCTCATTCCAAGTGTTTTGCCACTTGGGAAGGGAAGGTACCACCAGCCTCCGGTGCAGCACAGCTCTGCCTCTGACTCAGCTGGAGCTGCCTGATTTGGAGCTTTTCTTCTTCCCACAGGAATTCTGGAGATCCCCCCACACCTCCAGCGGGAGGGGCGGCGAAGGAGCGCGCTGGGCAGCGTGCGTAACCTGCCCGGGGAGGGGGGGAGGCAAACAGAATGACTTTATTTGCCTGTGAAGAGGAGTGAAAACACAAAGGTTGCTATTTCAGGCCATCCATGGCTTGAAATACAGACACAGAACAGATCACTAAAAATATTTTGCTCAATTTTAAGCTGCCAGGGACTCAACTGGGGCAGCAAACAGAGCTGCGCTCTTCAAGGTTCACATCGCTTGTGAGCACCTTGGTTTAAGCAAATAAAACCAGTTTTATTCACTGTGTGGTGTTTATTACACTGGCACAGAGGAGGAAAACACCCTAGCTGGGTACACTGAATTAGGTGAGCAGTCTCACAGCATCTCCCAATGTCCCCAAGGCAGGCAGAACAGAAAAGCAATGCTTTAAAGATTTCTGTAATCACTGAGTCTCCAAGATACACAATCCAGCTGAGAATGTGCCTTTCATAGATGGTCTCTTAACAGATAAGTGTGTTATGTGGGCAGGGCATAATAAGAATAAACTGCAAAACCATTAGAAAACAGCCTGAAAAGCAAGAGCAGTGCACAAGAATGAATCACTTTAGAAAAGGTTGGGGTTTTTTTTAATTTGTGTCAATGAAAAAGTATTAAAAACCCTGCTGGAAACAGGTTACATTTGAAAGATTCCATGGAAGAAAGCATTGCTAGAACAGTCCTATTAAAAAACCTACCTTAAAAAAATCATTACCAGCTCTTTGTTCATTTAACTGATGAAATTAGACAATTTTTACATCGATGAACTGAAGATGACAGAGAAGCTCAACACTTTTACAGATCTCAAGTGAACTAGGATGTCCTCCAAGGCTTTTAGAGCACCAAAATTAGGCTTGCCAGTTTGCAGCAGAGACACTCACTGCTTTTTATGTTAGAGAAAGCTGTAGTTGGGCAGTTTTATTCCTTAGTCATAAACACAAAAAGTTATTTAAAAGCTTCAGATGACATTACACTGCATTATTTTTATATGTGTATGTATGTTTACACACACACAAAAATAAACTCCTGGAGATGTGGCCACCTGTACAATGATGACAGAAGGTAATAAAAAGATATAAACCAGTAACAACCAGTTCTGAACACCAACACATGCAGGCATGAGCTGCAAATGCCAAGACAAGGCATTTAGCAGGCACCTGAAGCCTCCAGATCGATGTTTCTCAGCTTATGTGGAGTCACCCCAAATATTTAAAAGGATGAGATGCGGGGGGATTTTCTTCAGAATGAAGATGTGTAGGTAAAGGCAGACTAAAGGAAGCACAGATTAATTAACACAACTTCCAGTGTGTTCTTCCCACCCCAAGAAGAATCAGCTCTGGAGAGGATTTCCAAGCTCATCTCTCCTTGCCAGGTGAACAAACTCCACAGGAAAGGCCCATTTTGATTCCCTGACATTCTGATAAAGGCAGTCGGTGTGAGCAGGAACATTTCAGCGATCCTGACGTGCAGATTTGGATTCCTTGGCGAATACAGATTGTAAAGTTCACTCACAGTGACACCCAAACAGAAGCATCTGTTTCATTCATTTTACAGCTCATAACCATAAAAATAAGTCAGATTTGAGGAAGATCAAGAACACAAAGTACAACAGGGCCTAGAGACGTAAGGGAACTTTGCAGATCTCTGCCTATTAATAACCTGTTCTCCACAAATAGAAGCTGTTCTTACAATTAAAAATAATGTTCGCTTCAATCGTTTGCCAGAATAAAAAAATAACTTTGAACCAGGCAATTGTGCTTAACTTACACATTCAAAACACTACAAAAAGAGGCTCTTAAATCAAAATCTATTGACTTTGTTCTTCTGCTGTCCAAGCAAAGATGACAAATCCAGTGGACATTTCCTCATGAACATCCAAGCAAAAGATGGTTCTGGGCATTATTAATCTGACTTGCCATCTGTTTCAATAAGCTCTGCATTTTCACCTGTCCAGACAGACAAAGCCATTTAAAAAATACTACAGGAAAGGAAGGCTGGAAGATGCTGAGGCAATCAGCTCCTGTAAGGAATGGCACAAACCCAACAGCAGCAGCAGCAGCCATGCATATGAAATAACCAGGCCTCCGTGCAGCTGCTGCCTGCAGAAGATGGCACAGCTTGTCTTTTAAATATGCAGACAGGTAAATTAATCTAAAGGAGAAATTAAGTGAAATATGCCTCCAAGACAGAAATTAGTCCTGCCCATCACATCAGGCTTTTACAACCAAAAGAAAGTATGTTATGCTGTTTTTAAGGCAAATCTCTGTGCCTGCACTTAAATAAAATTCATTAATACAGATGAAAACTTAGCTGAGGACTGGGCTTCTCCCATATCCACAGATTTTGCTGCTGATACCCAAACCAAGCACTTGTCAGAGGAACACGGCAGAGCAGTAAAATTCATCTGCACACAACTCATCTCATGACACGCTTTAAACCCTTCAGATGAAATTAAGGGCAATATTATCACCTAGAATAATTTAAAAGGAATAGGGAAAACCCTGTAGAATAAACTAATATAGCACCTGATAACTATTTTCTTCCTTTCATAAAGAATAACTACAGAAATAACAATTTTTACTTTGTTCTTCCTCTAACTGTAAGATAAATCACTGACTCTCTGCTCTCTCAAACTGCCTCCAATAAATCTTTCATATTTTCACAGTCCTGGATCACCAGGCAATGTGGAACTTCCAGGAATGCAAATCCTGCAAAACATACTCTAATACAAATATACAGGTTATGATGAGGCAAATCTGACTTACACACTCCATTATTTCCATCATTGTAATAACAGAATAATAATGAAAAAACCACCATCCACAAAAAACCCAGCTTCAACTCATTTTTTCTGCTTGCCATCAACATTTTTTTTAATATTAAAAATTCGTAAGATCATTAAGCTCTTTAAAAACTTAAGTAGAAGAATGTAAAGCAGAACACATTTTTTTTCCTCCCTGTGATAGCAACATACTCCAGATTTTATAAGGCTTGTCCCAAGTTTGATTCAATTTAGTTTCAAAGTTGCTAAAAAAGACAAATATTGGTGTAGAAGTCTATTCATTGACTAAGACAAATATATTTGACTATGAAGCACACATCTTCCAGTATGAGAAAAGCTGGCTGGCCAAAAACAAAGACATGAGGCAAAATAGGCATTTTCAGGGATGAACAGTTTCCCCACAGAAACCACTCCAAAAGCAAAGAAAGGTTCAAATACTGACCCAAACTGCTGCTCTCTTTCATGGCTTTTCTTTGAGTGTTAATTCAAGCACAAATCTGGATGCTAAGGAAATGCAATTTTGTCCCACTGTCTGTTGCAGAAGGCACCAATCAAACACAAAACCCAGCACAAACATGAGCATTCACCAGTGTATAAATCTGCTCATCATCATCATCACACCTACAAACTCTGAACAGCAAAGTAAGCTTATTTCTGCAGATTACTGTCTAGGGGAGTCTGATGCTCAGAAATCACTTTCAATAAGAATGAGGAATAGCTGCAGAATTGGAAAAGAAAAAAGCACAATATCGTGTTGCCTTTAATCAATGCAAGCAGTTTGTTAAATCTCGAATGAAAGGCACTGGAACAGAATCCATTGCTCTAGGCAAGAGTAAACCAACATTGTCTGGTGCTGAATTTCTTTCCAGATGGAAAGAAACCGTACATGAGGAAAAAAAAAAATACACAGAAGGCATCCCTTTCACTGTAGGGAAGAATCTGCCAAAGGATTTCCAGGAAAATAATCTGGTGAAACCTACTCCCTCCAACTGTAATCTTGTAACAAAATTCAGCTAAAAATTCAACCTCTAGCTACATCACTAAATAAACACCTCAACAGCTCATCAATTCCAGCAACTTGGACTTTAGATACACTAAGAAAAGCACTTTCTTTGCAGCCAGCATCTGTAAACTCAACTACATGCGCAACACAATCAATAAAATGATTAGTTTTTCTAACTCAGTTTAAAGAACAGTTTAAAGGAGGTAAACAAGTACCAAGGGATTTTCTCCCTTTGCAGGGAGATCCCTGAGAACAGGGATCCACCTTCACAGGTCTGAGAACACCAACAGCTGTTCCTCCTGGACTTCCAAAGGGTGTAGCCTGCACCTCCACTGAACTGCACAGAGTTGTCTGGGAATTATCAACAGAGTGGAAGAACTGTTTCTCTAAGAGGAGCCAGCCAAGAAAGCTCTTTGGCATGCAGAGGACTGGGAAAGTGCCTGAGAGCCCCAAGAGGCTGAGCAGCAGCAATACTTCTTCCTTTAAAGCAAATCTGTAAGGGAGTAAGAGCTTTCTCAATGAGCTGCAGTGTTCAGTTTACCCAAAGAACGAAGGTAAAAACCTAAAAAATGAGAACAGCTCCTACTGTCTACATGAAGTGCAGCAGCTGGTTGAGCACAAAGCCAGTGCCAGGATGGCACCACATAATGAGGCCTCGATTAATGCTTGGGAAAGTTCCTGGAGAGATTGACCCTCCCATATAATTGCTCCATATTACCCATAGGAACAAAGTGAAATGAACTGAGGAGGACAGGCCTTACTGTAAGTCATTATCAGCAACCACAACTGTCAGAACAATTCCAGTAACTTCCTAATGGACTCTATCGGCATTTCTTCAAATTTTACATCTGCATGTGCTGCCAGCAGGGCTGCCTGTGTTATTTCCCCTGGTTTAAAACATGGAATTTAGATGGGACCTTCCCCTAAAGGGAAAAGCCCTCCAAAGCAAGCAGCACAGGCTCTGATATCTGACACTGACCTGGCTAAAATCGAGCTCTCCCAGGACAACCTGTCACGGCTGATTTGTTGGGCGCACGCAGAATTGAGATGCTCAGCTTACAACAAACACAAGCTGTTTGTAATCTGTGCTGTAACAAAATAGACTGTATCACTTTTCTAGCTCAGTGTTTTTTGACTACAGCTTGGCAAAGCTAAAGAACTGTTCCACTACTCACACACTCCTAAGTAACCAGCAGAACACAAGGGGGGATGTTTTCTAGAAGAGCCCCATCACATAAACAACTTCATAATATATTTTTAATTTCCAGTCAAGCTAACACAGAAATGAAGTGAGAAGCAACTGTAGGATGACAACCCAACTTCAATGTAGTATGAAACCCTAAAATCCACACTGACAGACACGTGTTCTGCTCCCTAACTGCATTTTCACCTGCTGTGGTTTTTAAGGGTTTTTTTAAGCTCTGTGGCTTTCATCAAGGATTTGGCTGAGGTACCTGACTTACAACTCTCTACCTGCCTGTAAATTAAGTTTCAGAAAATGATTCTTAAAGCTCCATAGTTAACTATTCAACACAACAAACACTTGTGGTTCAAAATGTAAAGTACACACTACATTTAAACCACCCACAAGCCAAATTCAGGATGCAATTCATTAATGGGTAAAGATCTCGGCATTTTTCTTCTGACCCAATTTCCCAGTGTTCTTAGGGCTTTTTATCTGAGACTAAACAAGATGCATTCTTCCAGAAGTGCAACTATACTTGATGTAAACAAGTCTCTCAAGTGAGAGGAAAACACTCTGCATCTTTCAAATCACAACAGAACTAAGGTCCTTGAAAAGT
This sequence comes from Rhipidura dahli, assembly GCA_013399225.1. Classification (NCBI taxonomy): domain Eukaryota; kingdom Metazoa; phylum Chordata; class Aves; order Passeriformes; family Rhipiduridae; genus Rhipidura; species Rhipidura dahli. Next base: position 553,744 of record VXAC01000666.1, on the reverse strand, counting down.
TCTAAACAGAACTCTATTATTAGGCTAAAATAAGGATGTTTTAAGGGGAATTTGGATCTAGTTCTGCTTAGGATCATGGATTTGATAGAACACAAAGATATCTGCACAGCAACCATTCAGCAGGCAAGAATGAGGAGAACCTAATTCCGATGCATTAGGAGAGGCTGAAATTAAATAAAACTCAAGAATGACATTTATGCAGTAGTGTGGTAACTTTCCAGAGATACACTCTCTGTATGAGAAAATGGAAATAATCACTATTTAACATATCCATGCACATCAAATGAGTTCAACAGCTTGTTTTTACTGGAGGATCCAATAGCAAATAATGAGCAAGCACTTCTGGCCCTGAAGAATAATGAAGTGCACAGCCACACTGACAAAAAAATGACATGCTGCATTAGAATAATAAAAGTGATCCTCAGATTGCACAGAAGGAATTCTATAAAACTCCACAATTGTTGATTCTGTTGAAAAGCTGCACCTGCTTTTCAGAACCAACCCATGCAGGATGGATTTCAGCACTGGTGAAAGCCCTAATTTCAATACAGACCTTGGAGGGGGGGGGAAGCTGTCCTAGTTAAGAAACAGTGTTGAAAGGAAAGCTAAAAACAAATAAAACATGCATCACCGACTTGTTTATTTCTGAAAGGAGCAAAAAACTTCAGAAGAAACCACAGAGCCCTGAAGTTTGAAGTGTGGCTTTATATCCTTCCCTTTCCCCAAATTAAGAACAAAGTGCTGTTTCTAAGGGGAAGCCCAGAATCAAGAACCAAAGCAGAGTTTTTGTCCCAACCACTTTTGTTTTTCCACGATATATTCAGGTAATCTTTCACTCTGTGAGAGTTTGCTCTTAAGCTTCTGCAGACATTCATAAAGACCTATAAGAGTTTCCATAGCCACTTTCCCTGGGGTACATGGAATTTCATCCATAAACCTTCACTTTTTATAAAGATGAAAAGCAAACAATGAGCTTGAAGCTCTCAATGCTCAATGTGTGGCTGCATCCTTTGTCACCTGGATAATTCAGTTTTGTACTGGAAGTTACAAAGGAAATGCCCCACACTAAGTTTTGTGCTGTGTGTGGTGGGTTTGATGAGTTTTTTTTCATTTGGTGTCCCCATCACTTTAGACATATTGAGGCATAAAAATATCACAACAGTTATGAGTGTCAGGGAAATTACTGATTACAGTATTGTTAAAGCAATCCAGCTATCAGAAAAGCATGCAAATAACCATTGAGACACAGAATGTTTGGTTTAGTGGTTTGGGGTAGGGTTGTTTTTAAGTCCTAAACAGGAAGATTAAAAAAAATAGTTGATTTTACCTTAATGAAGCTCAAGCTATTTTTAGAGGAAAAAACCTCTTAAATGCTGAATTGCTTGGCTGATTCTCATGATCTTTTATTAAGTTACTTATAAATAATAACACCCAAGAGAGCATCTTCCTCCATTGCCTGGAAGCTTTGAACCTCCCCAAATTCTCATTAAACTACTTCAATAACTTGCTCATACAGTCACATAATTATACGCAGTGAAGCTTCTCCTTTTCCAGAAGACAGAAGCCATCTCCCTCTCTGAATAGTATTTACCATTAAAATAAGAAAACAGCAAATTATTCTCAGCCTGGTGCTGCAGTTGAGTGTATGAGGTGCCCAGGTGTCATATTCAGTCTGGGACTGCTGCAGGGGGTGCTGATCCAGCCACTTCCAGAGTGGCCTTGTGTCCCTCTGACACGAGTTGTCAGGAGACAGAGGTTCTGCTCAGCAATCCCAGACAGAGATAAGGCTAAAGGAAAGACTCACTGATGCAATCAAGAAAACTCTGCAGCAATAGGAGACAGAGCAGCAAGACAGACTAGAATTGTATTTTGAAATGGGATTACAGGACAAGCTGTTGTGCATCCTTAAGTAAGCCTTTGCAACACCAAAAATCCTCCTTTGTTCAAATCCCTTCTGTGAAAACCATTTTCTTTGTGCTGCTGCTCAGACAGAGCACACGGCCCTGCCCCAAAAGTCTGAGTTACTCACTGGTGAGCAGTAAGGGGATTACCACAGCCATCCTGGCACTGGCACACGCTTTTAATGCAGCAATTTCTCAAACTTCCTTATTCCAGAAACAAAGAAAACAAGCCAGTGGTGTTTGGGAAAACAGTGGCACGCCACTGCCAGAGCTCCTGCAATTAATGGCCAGCAGAGAGATGTTTTAACCTAGATTCCCCAGTCCCTCCTCGCACTGTAACTTCCACTTCAATGGGCAAAATGCTGCAGCCCTTCACCAGCACTGCACAGAAGGTCTGCACCCAAACAGCACCAGATCCAGGGCAAACCCTCCAAACCAGGGCCATGGAGAGCTCCTCCGTCCTCCCAGGGCAGAGCTGCTTAGTTTTTTTTCATAACTGCTACAGAGCAAAAAAGATTATTCATTCCCAAGTGCTGCTTCAGTTAAAATCTGCATTCAAATTAAGAGAATGGAGCAACAAGAATGCTGCATTCTGCTCTGACATGAACAAAAAATAAGTTTAATTAAGAAGCAAGTTTGGTAATTAAAAAAAAAAAAAAAAAGCCCTTACTGGGCCTGACTAAAGTGGAGCTCAGCAGTTCTGAGGCTGCAGAGCAGGCAGGCAGCAGGCACCCAGGGAAGAGGCTCATCACATTCCTCCCTCCCTGCTGCTACCCCAGCTACTTTGGGATGGAAAAAGGAATTGGTGAATTAGCTGTTTTTCCTGCATTCTCTGTTTGCAAGAGAAGATGAAGGACATGCAGTGGTGAATTGTGTGTCAGCTGCAGCAGCTCCTGCCCAGGCATCTGTGTGCCCTCCCCTGCAATTGGAGGTGAGAGAGGGCACAGGAAGGGAGGCAACAACAGTTCTCTGGTCTTAATCCAACACTGAAGTTCCACTGAAATCCACAGGAACCTGAGCAGCAACAGCACAGTGAATGGAAATGAGGGCATGCAGAACAGCGAACAGGGACAACTAAAGAAAAAAAGAAATTCTCTTAAGGTAGAAAACTGACAGCTTTTTCCCAAAAGATCAAGTCCCCTGTAATCAAAAACCCTGCAAGGTGTCTCTGCATCTTGTTGGGCTGATTTCTCTCTGTAAATCAGTGCTGAAGTGAAAATTTCTAAGGAAAGACAAAATTTAGAGGAAAACCAGCCTGTAAGTTACTCCCTCCATTAAGATCTTGCCTGGATCACCAACAAAGTTTGGAAGCAAAGTTTTCCTGGCAATTATTCTCTACTGAATGTGCCCCTTTCTGCCCAAACAACAGCAGGAAATCTGAAATAGTTCTGCTGATAACAAAATGCCATAATGAAAATAATGAAAGTATTTAGCACTCCAGAGTACTTCACATACATGAAGTACTGCACAAACATTCACTTCTCCTCATCATCTCAGGTATGTATTATAAATTAGCACCATTACACAATTGCTGCAGGCTCCCCTTATTTCTTTTGCTCACTTCTCTGATTCCTCTTTTCTCTTTCCCATGCAGCACATGCCCCTCTGATTCGTTCACTCTCCTCTTCCTCCTTCAAAAAAAGTTTCTTACCCACCCAGTCTGGAACCCTGACCCTCTCTGTGCCAGTTTGAAACATTTTAAGACACCCAGGGGTGTCTGAACACTTACAGCAGGTTCATCTCTTCTACCTGCATCACTTACACAAAAGACTCCAACTAAGAGGATTTTTTTTTTCATTTTTACTGGATAGATTCACAGGCTGCACAGCAACACTCAGCAGAAACATGCAGTCACCTGACAACAATTAAAAACACAGCTAATGATATCTGCACCACACAGGCATCTGCTTCACCACCAGCCACTTCTTTTAGAAAAGGATAAATGACTAATTTTTGAGTGCTGGAACTGAGTAATAAAGTAATAATCACACAGTTGCCCCACACTGACAGAATTGGTGTGTTTTCATCTAGTTTTACAAGGAATTCATCATAAGTAATAACATCTGTAATTTCAATCTAAGCTTCTGAAAATTTCATCAATTTTTACAGGAACTCATCAGTATCACCTGGTATCACTCACCTACAACACAAGTACCAACACAAGGGAAATTTTCACTTGCATGCACACACAATATTGCAAATTTAATCAAGCACATTAGTTCCTTCTTTGCTGACTTAGACTATAACTCATCAATAACTGCAGAATTTCTCAGGGCAGACTCTAAGTTGACAGAATCGTTTCCTCTGAGGCAGCATTTTTCAGAGCAGTTTTTAAAATGCTAAGCTAAATCTATTCATCAAGATTGTTTTCTTTAGATGGAAAACAGCATTAGAAGAAAAAGGATGACTTGTTTGGACCCCTGGCCAAAAGCATACAAAGATGAAATACCTTTAGGGAATGGCACAGACCCAGGAAAACAAGATTTCAAAAATGAACAGCAAACATGACCATGCTAGATTTGGTGTTTCTATCTGCATCTGACATGCCAAAAAATCTGAGGTATTAGGTAAAAATATTAACAGGCCATCAATATTCAACAAGATCTGTATGCCAACCTTGTTTTAATTAACAGAGGTTAATATTTTCTTTAAAAAAATCAGGTGTTACTGTTTATCTCTCCAGCGGTTGGTAAAGCTATTTTTGAATTCCCTGGGTAGAACTTAAACAGGAAACCAAGTGACTTGGAAACTTCTATCCACAGCCAGCAGAACTTCTAGACAAATCTCCTTTCCCAACAATGAGCTGATTTATAAAATGGACAGAGCTTTCATAAAATGGTGAAGCTTTTGAAGGGAGAAGAACACGACGTGTTTTGTCCCACCCTCCCCGGCGTGGGTGCGGCACACGGGGCCCCTCTGTGTCCCCTGCCCGAGGGCTGCCCCGGCTCCATGGGGATCCCAAGGTGGAAATCCCCACTGCTGCCAGCAGCACTGACACAGCAGCCAGCCCCACCCTGGGAAAGAGAGGCCAAATGGATCCAGGATCCTCACGGCTTAATGGAAAGCCAGGCATAGCCAGGGTTTGCACAGTGCTTTTTGTCTTTCGCTTCGTGCCTAATGTGTGTTGGAACCTTTTATTCATCAGCATCTTGTACTCACAGATTTGTCATTTCCTCTCCTTTTTTAGGATTACCTACATATATAACATTAAGAGGATCCTCTTTGTGGTGTTTACAACGTGACACAAAAATGAAAGAGGCAGATTTAGGCAAAAAGCAGAGGAGCTTCCTGTCTTTCCTCTTCCTCCCCAGTGAGATACCCCACAAACAATTCCACCCTGCAGTTTTTTGAAGAGCATTCATGGAAAACACGGCCCAGAGAAAACCCCAGGTTGTGTTTATCCTGTCTCACATGGCTGTGCATAAAGGAAAAGGCTGACAGAAGAGTCTGGCACTCTGCAGTGGGGCAGCAGTTCACACATTCTGTTATCAAATCATGCAATAAATATGTAATAGGTCAGAGTACTTAATATCAGAAATTAAGCAGGGTCAAGACCAAGTGAATGCTCCACTATCTGATATGAATACGTAATTCCCATGGTGTTATTACACTGCTTTGTAGAATGTAGTAACACATTGTAAACTTCATGTTCCTGTGCCTGTTTTCCAAGCTCTCTTCATAGATTTCACTCCACTGAAAACATTTGGATTTTTACTCCCGTGTCTTTGTGTAAATATATTCATCATCTACTTCTGTCAATTAGTCTGGCACCAGGATTTACTGCACAACAAATATTCAGCATCATGACTCACACAAAGCTTGTCAGTTTATCCTAGGAGCATGTTTGGTGTAATTTGCCAGCTCCTGGTGATTTCTTGGGACCTCTTCTTAGCTTTTACGGCTTTTTGGCACGAATAGCTCATTAACTGCTTTCTCTCATATTTGTCACAAGACAAATATGTTGAAACTCTCTAATAATTTCCTCTGCCAGTATCTTTTCCTGAGCTTACTGATTCTCAATTCAAGAGTTTTGCAAGCTTTGATTTCTTGCCAATGTTGTCTTCTTCTTTTACACTGGGTTTCTCCACAGTCCTTACAGTTATCTCCACCTTGCAGAGCAGTGTATGATTACTTTTGGCCCTGTTTACTGAAGATCTCCAACCCACACTTATTTCTGGTTTCCTTTTCCTCAGTGCTGTGGTGGGTTTATTTCAAGTCTTAAAATTTTCAAATAATCACCCAGATGGTTTTAAACTATTTCGAAAACTGCTTTATTTTTCATGCATTTTAACCCTATAAACATACTGCAGAGTTTAGCATATTTAAAAGACCAAATAATCAATGCCTCAATAAATGTTGGGCTCCAATTCTGAAGACATCTGCCAGATAAGGTTTACAAAATGCTGTAACATTTCCACTCTTAATTTCTGCAAACTTTTCAAAACAATGCACTCAGGGTAGTATCAGTTTCTCAGAAGGGTATTTTACAATTCCAGAAACATTTGACCATTCTATTTCAAAATCATGCTTAACAGCAGTCATAATTAAAGCTTTAAAACAGCTAATTTCTAAGATATTAAAGAAAATTGAGGATGAAGCAGTGGTAAGCCACAATTGAAAAAAAAACCCAAGTTTTAATTTCCTGTAAAAGCTTTTTCTGCAGTTCTGGCTGTAAGTTTAAATATAAGACAGCCACAGGTAATTTTTTATTTATTTGTTTTTTTAAATGCAAGCCTGCCCTCTCGTGTGAGCCTGAGGTTTAGCACAACTACAGGCATGCAGACAGGCAGGAAGATCAGAGCTGCCTCCTGACTCTCCAAAACCCCAAACCCTTCAGTTCTTTGCTCTCACGTGTGCTGTTTTTGCTGTACAAGGGCACACAAAGCAGCTACTCAGAACTTAATGCCTTCTCTGCAACAGGAATAAGAACAAAGTGCTCTCTATTTTGCTTGTTATCTGGTAAACTAGACTCAATTTGTAAATATTTAACTGCATAGGTAATTTTGGAATTAATCTCTTCCATCACCTTTTGTCCACATTCAGTAGAGACAAAAGGAAAAAAGATTTTTCTTTGTCTGACTGACCAAAAAAAAAAAAAAGGAGAGGGAAACCCAGCCTAATCATGGGAGTTTCTGTTCAGTTTCTTAAACTTTATCCCAGTCAGTGTGAAAGGCATCTGCTCACTTGGGAGGAGGAGGAGGTCTGAGTCACAAGTGACTTGCAAAAGCCCCTGAAGACAACACAGAACTGTCACTGACGAGATCCTAAAGCCCAAATCTCTGACACCACCGTGACTATTGTCTACCCCACACTCTGACACCACCGTGACTATTGTCTACCCCACACACTTCACGCTCAACACGAGCCATAAATGTTTATCCAGCTGAATGAAATCCAGAATGTTTCACCCCCCAGGAAAGTCAGGCACCCCCAACACAAGTAAATAGGAAACAACACCTACTTCCGAAGATGCTCGTGCTCCTTCAGGAACAGTTCTGTTCTTCTGTTGTTCACGCCAGACCCGCTTTTATACGATCTAAAATCCGACAGAACAGAACCTTTATGAGAATTGGGAATTCAAGGAACTTCTTTTGCTTTATTCAGAGCACAGACACGTGAGCTATGCCAAGCATTCCCTCCCCTTTCTCCCTCTGAGGACAGTCCCACACCTTTGCTGTAGCAGACACAACTTACTCGATATCTTTCCGTACCGATCCCAACAGATTCTCCCTTTCTCGTATTGCCAAGAAGTTTGCTTTGGTTTTGTGGAATTCGTGCGTGTAATCCTGTAATAACAAACAGGTATCCCAAAATTAGGGTCCTGAGGTTAACTGAACAACACAATACACCCACAGGAGATCCAGCCACCTTTAAAACTGTCAACTGTTCTCTAAAACAAAGTGCAAGACCAACTTAGGAATTTAACAGGAAAAATGCTGGAAGTTAATGCAAAGCATTCTTAAAACTCACTGCTCTTAGGGCAGTTGCTAAATTTGATGGCTGCAGTTACAGCTGTGGAGGGAAATCCAGTGTATTTCTTTCTCCCAGTTTCAGATATCCTCACCTTTCTGATGAATTAGTTTGTGTTGGAATTTCCCCTCAGAAGCCCTAATAAAACCTCCTTGTCTGCTGTGGTGAAGATGTTCTTGAGTTTATTCTGTTGTTACACCAGATTAAAATAAAGTCTTTTCTGAACAGCAAAGATGACTTTTAAGTTGCAATTTTAAATTTTAAACCATTTCAGGCAGCTGGTACTTCTCAAAACTCAATTTAATTGGCAGCTGGTGTGCACCAAAAACAATGTAACCATTCATACAAATGCTATTGCTTTTCACAAACAGAAACCAGATTGTACATGACCAGCCAAATAAAATATGCATTTTAACAGTACTATGCCATGAAAACATCATCAGTCTGAAACATGATTAATTTACAGCACTGACTGGTAGGTTTAACCATCACATTTCCTCCATCTCCCTTGAGAAGCTTAGAAGATTTTTAGAATCGTGTTTTCTGAAGTGTGATGTTCCCTTACACATTGTTATGTGACAAACCACACAGACGAGGTAATTCATTGCAGCACTTTCCCCCTTTTCTGTACAAAACCCACCCACAAAAGGCAGCACCCTTTACTGTTCTTTCTTAACTAAATTCTAGTCCAATAGGACATAAAAAGCACAACGTTTTTCAACTCAAGAGTTCAGCGGGTGCCCAGAAAGAAGGAAAGCGAGATGGAATCAGTGGCATTCACACCTCCTGGTGAGACACTGTAGCAAGCTGTGACATCAGCATAGATAATAATAATTATTTTAACCAAAGAAAGAACATAAAGGCAGGGGGAGGCCCATTTGTTACCTGCAGGATGTCCCTGTGGCGCTGCAGTGTGTGCATCAGCGCCGCGTTCAGCGACGGCACGCCCGCACTGTTGGTGTACTCTGCCATCTTGTCGTTTATCCCAGTCAGCTACAGGAAGGAAAAACACCCCAGAAAACGTAAAATGGCTTATTCTTGCAAGAAAATGACAATGCACGAGCTAAAGGAGCCAGCTAGACATGCAAACCTTGTCTAACACCCACACTTGGATTTCCCAATACCCATCACAGAAAGCTGGACTGTGACGTTGCCAAAATGCTGAAATAAACCCAAAGTAACTCGAGTTACCTTTCCCAGGAGCTGCTCAATCTCCACAGCCATGGTCTCAAACATTCTGTCCTGGCTTGATCCATTTAATAGAGGAGTTGTGTCAGAGCTAAGGGGAAGAGGAGGAGCAGTCACTGAAAGGTTGCATCATTTCATGAATGCCAGAAATAAGGAAGCACCAATGGCAGGGTTGGAAAGCTCCACTACACCCAGGATTGCTAGAAATTAAATAAGCTCTGAAAAATTACATTTTCTTATTTTGCCTTTAACTCATATCTAAATGGAGGACACAGTATCACCTGCAGGAAACCCAACCTCTCCTTGGAAGAAATGCCTGACACCACACACACATCTAGTACCAGTGTCCTCCTCCCCCCACCTTTTTATCTTGATTTATTTATTTACTGGCAGGAGGGAGCACTGCACCGCTAGCATGTTACTCCAGCAACATAATTACAGCTCATTAACAGTGTTAGGACAACCGCCTGACCTATTAAGCAATCAGTGTCCCACAGAGCAACACAAACCACAGCATTTACCACGATTAGTTTCACACACCTTCCCTATTTGCTTTTAAAGATAAACTGAAACCACAAGGACAAGTCACATCTCAGACCAGCCTGCAGAACTGTGGCAACTAACACCCCTCAGAGACTACTCATGGCTCTGGTAATCTGCCTGAACTTGAGTAAAAGAAGTAAGTTTGGCACAGGACAGCAAAAATAACAAAAACAATTCAATTATCATTGCAAGTAACAGCACAGAGGCAGAAACAAAAGTGAAACTAGAGCTCTGATTCAAGAGTAACATGCTCATTGCTGAGGTGCTCTCAGGCTTCCAGAACTAGAAACTGAGGGAGAGGTTCAAAATGGATTCAGCCACTAAATTAAATTAAAAAGAAAAACATCAACACACCTACCTACAGCAGCAACACCCGCAACTGATACAGTTAACAAGCAAAGAAAAGGTTACAAATGGACAAAGAGGTTGATAATTCCTGCTGTGGAACTGCAGGGAAGAGCTCACCTCTGGTTCACATGATAGACTTGAAGAGTTTTACCACATTAATTCTTCAGTCAAAGAATTCAAACCATTGTATGGTTCTGTGATTATTACTCACCTCAGGAGAAAGTCAGGAAGAAACAGCCACTCGTTTTGAAGAGAGGGCTTGTTCCCTGCACAGCTGCTTAGTGCTCCAATTCCCTTAAAACTGGGATTACAAATAGCACAGCAGCCCACCTGGGAGCTAAATTCCCCTAATACCGAAGTCCCTGAAAACCTCCCGTTAGTTTAACACAATAAACACTGAGAATTAAGCCAATGTAATGAGCATTTCAAAGCTCACCGACCCCACACAGAATGTGACCTGTCACCCACAGCTCTCCCTGACTCACACGCCAACATCACATCAAGAGCAGCATCAGCAGCAAGAAGTGCTGAAAGGAGCTTCCCAAGAAGCCGAGCGTTAAGAGCCACAGGTGGCACCAGCACTGAGCAAACCACAAACCCGCACCAAGCACCACAGGCAGCGTTTAAAACATAAAGAAACGGGCTAGTACCTATACCTGTCGCGCCTTCCGTCTCGGCTGCTGCTGTAGCTGGTGCAGAGCTTGCTGAAGGAGACCAGCTTCAGGTCCAGCTCGTTCTCCAGCTGCCTCGCCTGCTTCCTGAGATCTGCACGGGGCGGGGGACAGTCACGGACCCGCACGGGGACCCCGCGCCTCAGGGGGTCCCGTTCTCACAGAAAGAGAAACCCACAGGGACAGGGGACCCTCATAGCTGGGGGAGCACCCCAGGCCGACAGGAGGGCGCGGCCGGACACCCGCAGCCCCTCACCCGCAGCCCCGACAGGGTCCGGCGGGGCCGCCCCTCCGCGGGGCTCAGCAGGCACCGGCCCCTCATGGCTGACGCGCCGGCACCGCCCGCGCCCGCCGGCCCCCCGGGAGAGAGCAGAGGGGCCCCGGCGGCGGTCCCGCCCT
>VXAC01000666.1:517824-542636 GCA_013399225.1 Rhipidura dahli | reverse complement strand
GGCCCGCCCAGCGCCCTCAAGCTCCCCCCCACCCCGCCCCCGTTGTAAGGAAGAACGAGAGAACGCACGTGGACATCAAAATAGTTTTATACAGATTATTGATCTCGGTATACAGGTAAAAAACAGGCGGCGGCGGCTGAGGGCAGAGCCAGCCCCAGCCCCGCGCCGCCCCCTCCCCTCCCGCTGCCAGGAAACGGCGATTCAAGTCCCTTTGAAAATGTACATTTGAAGGCACAAGTGCACGGAGCGACAGCGACAGGGACGGGGCCCGCGGGGACCGGCTCCTCGGCCCGGGCCGCGGATGGATGGATGGATGGATGGATGGACGGACAGACGGACGGAGCGCGGGCACGGGGAGCCGCTCCTGCCCTTCCCCGAGTGCCCAGGAACAGCCCCGGGGCTGGCGAAGCTCCGAGCGCGGATCTGGAGCCAGAGCCAGGCACCTCCCTTGGTCCTGCTGTGTAGAAAAGCCTCACGCGTTTGCAAAACACCTCAGATCCACTCACCTTACATATACACACCTAGTCCCGGCTAATTCCGAAATGCACGCTGAGGGAAAGGGCCAGTTCCTAACAGGATTTATTGCTACAGGGACAAAGCAGGGCCAACTCCGTCCATTACCTGCTGCCAGAGCAAACAAAGCCCGAACAGAGCTCTACGAGCCATTTGCAAAGTCGACTTTAAATGAAACCTACTGTGTCTCTTGTTAAAGGAGGAACAGTTCAGAGATGAGGCAGGATTAATGCTACTGTGTGCTGGTGTCCTACAGCCCATTACACGTGGAAAAGAGACAAAAAGGGACCAAAGCCCATCCCCTGCTCAGCACAATGAGCTGGGAACAGGCACGGAGATGTTCGTGGTTCCTGCACAAGGCAACCAGAACGGATCTTTCACAGCAGATGTGGGACAGGAGCATGGGGAATATGCCCTGCCTCATCTCCCTGCTCCCAGCACACCTCCCCAGCCACACCTTGTGTTTCTTGTGATAGAATTCCCCGTGGAACAGGGAAGGAGGTGCACTGGTGTCTGAGGGTTCTCTCTGTCCCTGCACAGAACCAGCTGAGATGATGACCATGGCAGCACAGCCACAGGTACGTGGTTCTGGAAGGGCATTTCCACAGGAAGAGGTAAGAACAGCTTCTTCCCCAGATGACACGGCCCGAGAGCCTTCAGTGGGGCTGTTCCCCCAGAGCAGACCAGGTCAGAGCCCTGCAGAGCAGACCCCATTAGGTTTTTGGGTGCAACTTACCCCCCACAGACACCACGTGCAGATTTCACCAGTGAACATCCCCAGGCCTCTGGAGGACAGAGCAGCTCAGGGCAAACTCGAGGCCTAAGGCTCCTGCACCCTGGGAATCAGGTTAGTGGGGCAAGAATTAGAAAATGAGCAGCAAGAAAATAAGTGCCTATTCTAATCCCTTCTGCTTCTGCAGAAAGCACAGGAACATCAGAGTTATATAAAGGCTTTGGAAATCAAGCATTTCAACCATTCTTTCCTTCTGGACATCCCTTCTATTCCCCACAAAGCCCATGTGCCTTGGGGACGTGTGCTGCAGCTCCTCTTTCCAACCTCCTGCCAAGTGCTACATACCAGAATTTGGCTGCTTTTCCCTTCTCCCTCAGCACAGTTCAGCCCTCCCTCACTCCTTGCACCACAGCTGCAGCCACACACACACAAGTGGAGCTCCTGCTCCACACTCCAGGGATGCTACAGGAGCAGAACAGAGCCAAGCCAGCAAGCAAGTTGTTGCCTGCCATCACCAGAGCTCAGTGATTAAATGGTACTAGGTGGACAGTGGCAAATGGTGCAAGTTTTCTTCAGAATTTAGCACCAAAGTTGGGCCATGGATACTCCCATGACCTCTCCCTGCTGCTCCAATAAGCTTAAATATAAAGCAGTGGTCAGATTTCACTGTTTCCTCCCAAACAGTGGTGGATTTGAGCAAAACTGATAAAAGTTTTCCATAGATTAGTGAATCCATTTGCTTAGAACAACCTTCCAGCTGCTCTTTCAGACACTGAGCTATTAGAACGTGAACATGAGACCCCAAAGCCAAGCCTAAGACACAAACAAAACACAACCAGGGTGATGGGGATAAAGTTTCTTTGCTCCCCAGAAGTCAGAAACAGCAGCATGGCAGAGCTGGCAGGTAGTGGAGCTCTGTCAGAGTTCACTGAAGCTCTGACTTTCTCCAGCTCACATCAAGAGCGATGTCATCTCCCCCAGCCTTCAGGATGCCAAGTCATTCCCTGAAAGTAGTGACACACTAGAGGTGCTCCACAACCATGAGAGGTACAGATCACAGCAGGCCACAGCAACCCACAGTGGGAAAAGCTCCAAGGGAACAGCTGAGAATCAAAGGGTTTTTTTGGGGGGTTTTTTTGGGGCTTTTTATGAGGGCTGCTCTGCAGAATGTGGAGCCACTTGAAGGATCTGGCTTCCCCCAAGCATGTAGTGGAAAACATGAAATCAAATCAGGTTTCTCACCCTTTTCTGGAGTGTTGTGACCACGACTCCATGCAGGTCTTGGGGCACTTCCCCACCATCTGCTCCCTGTGCTGAGATGCTGGGGAAATGCTAAGAGCTCTGCTGGCCACCCTGTTAAAGCTGCCTTTCAAACCACGTAACATAAACCTCCAGATCTTGACCCAAAAATGTAACAAACCATGTCCTTATCTCAGAAACAGCCTCCAACACCCACTGAGTGCCTGTACACAGGAACAGAGCAAACAGAGGGAAGTTGGGAGCTGCCCACCACCCCTCTGGAGGACACATCCTGAAGCTAACATTTTAAAACTGAACCGCAGGGATCGCCCCCCCACCACCGGGTCTGGTCCATGGGAACCTCCTTTCCTGCCCTGGAGGTGTCAGTGTTTGCTGGAGTACAGTGTTTCTTCTTCAGTGTCTGTTTCATCCTGGAATTCGTGGCTCAGGAGGGATTTCTTGGAGCCAGTGGACATCATGCGGATTTCGTCCTCGTAGTCGTCGTGGTGCTGCCGGAGGCGGTGGAAGCCATCCTTGTGTCTGTTGGACTTGATGGAGCACACACACCAGATAATGCAGGCAGTGAGCACCAGGGCAGACATGCTGGCACCTGCCAGAGAGAGGACACCAAAGTTAATGCCATGTTCCCCCATGCCAGAGGCTCCCAGGCTGGCCAGCATCTCTCCTCCCTCCTATGGTCACAACCACTTCCTTCACTTCATTGTGAGACTGCTCCTTCCTCCCAGGCCATGGAGGACAGGAGAGGAGAGCTGCTCCCTGAACAGGACACACTCCATTCACTCCATTTTCTGTGCCTGAAATCTAGGGGATTATCACCAAGCTGCACTGCAGAACACTGGGTCTAAACTCCCACACACCCCTCTCCCCAGCACCTGCCACCTTGACAAAATAAAATAATCCCTTTATGCTTACCTGGTGTCACACCACCCAAAAAAGCCTTGAAGAAGCACGATCTAGCTCTCAGCTATGCACACAAGCTCTCCCCATTCCAAACATCTCAAAGTACATTTTGGACCCTCCAAATCTCTGCAAAACGCTCTGCTTCCTTCCTTCCTCCCTCCCTCCTACCAAGCAGAACCAAGGTCTGTTGGACCAGTTTGCAAGGACAAGAGTGTGTTCAGAAAGGAAAGCAGGAGATGGCTTAAGCCTGCAGGCTGCTGTCCCAGTTCAGTGGAGTGTCTCTGTCAGCATGAACGGGTACAGAAAGCAAAGCTCAAAGCTTTTGATAAAAAGCATCATTGTACCTGCAACAGTTATAACCAGCTCCCTTGGCAGTCCAAAAATCCTGTTTTCTGTGTCAAATATTATGAACACAGAGCTGGGTGCATCATCACGTACAAAGACCTGCAGAAAGACACAAGAGGTGAGATCATCTCAGAGCCGGGGGATTCAGACAGACACAAGAGAGACAATAGTCATCTGCCTGGTCCTGCCCTGGTCAAAGAAAAGTGCCATGGAAAGAAAAGGTGCTCCCAAAACAACCCTGCTGTGCTGGGAAGTTGTTCTCCATCCATTCTGTGAAGGCAGAAAGCAGCTCCTGATGGCACATAATCAGCAGCTAAACACAGGCACAACCAGGCAGAGCCCAAACAGGGAACTTTTTATGTGACAGAGAATGGGGGAGTAACTCCAACATGGACATTCACGTACCTTGACATGTTTCTGCTGGTACCCACTGGCTATTGCATCAATGCTGTGAAAACCTGGGGCCAGGAGCACGTGGAAATAGCCACCTTCTTTAGTGTAGACCCTCAAGCCTTCATTCACAACAATGGCAGCTTTAGAAATTGCCCTGCCACTCTTGTCTTGGACAATGCCATGCACTCCCTTATGGACCTGAAATAAAGCATTTTAAGCACTCCACGTTCAGATCCAAGCTTATGGTGCATCTGTAACTAAAATGGGACCTATTTTCCCTCTGAAGTATCGCTCACTCTCCATCCCTGACCCTCACAATAAATAACAGTGCAAGGCAACACAGCACAGATGTTTAACTCTTGGGTCAACACATGCCCTGGTCACTTGCTGCCTCTGCTCAATCCATTCCCCACACAGCCTAAATCATGAACATCTGTAATTACACAGCACCAACAAAACCACAAAGACTCTCCATGCTGTTTCTCTTCCTCTCCCCCTCCCCACCACTTCATTCCCTGCCAGAATTTCCTCCCCCAGACTGCAGCTCACCTCCACAAGCATGCTAAGGAGAGATTTCCTGTGGTCTGCCCACAGGCCAGGAAGCTGTCCAGCACTGGGGAAGTAGCAGCAGCCGGTATAAACAGTGATCTCAGGACAATGACCAAATGTCACACTGAAATCCTGCAAAAAACCCCCACAGTTACAAGAAAAGAGGTATTAAAAAAAGCTTTGCAAAGTGCAGATGGAGGTGGGGAAGTTTTGCCCAGACATCAGGACAAATATGCTTTTTATTGGGCGTTTAGCAGAGATGAAAAGCCCTGTGCCATGCAGCAGTACCTTCATGCTTCCCAGGTGACTGTGCCACTCTGAGCCACGGATCACTCCACCGGGAATATTCTCATCTGTGAGAGCAAAGACACAGCTGTCAGCCAGAGCTGGCCCAGCAAAGTCTGCCACGAGCTGACAGGGGGTTAAAGGATTCAACCCAACGTACCTGACTTATTTGGACAGCCTGGCTGGCCCAAATGCATCACTGGGTGGTTGTTTGCATACAGAGATGCCAAATGCTTTAGTGTTTCTTTGTTCTCCACTGCAATGAGAAAAGTGAGACTTTGAGCATACAACTCTCATTTCCTACAGGGGCAGATTCCCATTTTAACCCCATGATCCTGCACTAAACAGTGACTCACATTGTTTCAGGAACATTCCTATTTCCTCTAACAATGAGGGGCAATATCAAAAGCAGACTTTATACTGGCTCTGGCAGAGGAAAGGTTGAAATACTGTTGGTAGGCATAGAAATTGTAAATGTTGATGCCTAGCTGAACCCCTGTGAGGTTTTATAGCTTTACTTACAGACTGTCAACTCCACACACAAAGGGCTGAACACAAAGGAGGCTACAGAACACCACGAGCACAAAAAGCTCTTAGAGCACGTGGTCACATGAACCTCTGCAGAGACAGACTGAGGGGAACCAGGCAGTTGGTCACACCTGACTGTGTTGGCTTGTCATAGGGGTAAGTGACAAGCAGAGATCCTCCATCCAGAGCTACAGAGAGGCTGAAATCCTGCTTCAGTATCAAGTTCTCCATGATGGCTTTGGTCTCAGGCTCTCGTGCTGCTGAGTACCGGGTGTAATTGCCTGTAAATCAGAACAACAAATAAAAAAGGGAACGAAGCACAGTTTCCTCTGCTGTTTGAGAGGTCAGATGTACACACTTTATGTCTGAAATTAGGTCTGCTGTATGTATTAAAATGCTCTTTAATCTCAGCAGATGCACCTGACTGATCAAGTAAAGCACCCAGTCCACACTATCTATGAAGGAAATTTGTCTGCAAAGCTAAACACAGTTTCCCCAAGCTATTTCCTTTTGTGTTGCAGAGGATATTTCATGTGTGTTTGCTCACAACAATGTCACAGAACTGACATTTTCTTAAGGAAGGAGTTGGGATGATCCCAGCCAAACTTGGGCAGAGAACGCTTCCTTCTCAGGAAGGGTGGGCTGATACAGTGCTATGGATACAGTTACATGGAAACCAGAAAAGCATGAAAAAAGAGACTCTTTCTGGGGAGCATGAACAGAGGGCATTTTTTCAGAGATGAAAGAAATCCATTAAGAGTAAAAATACGTCAGGTATTACCTGACCTCTCCTATTCCTAAATAACTCTGCTTTGTTTCTTGCACATAAGAGACTGTAAACTGTCTGTAAAGAGGATCCAAGCTTTGGAAACTTCCCAGCAGCTGTGCTGCCTGGAGCACTGTCTTCTTTACAGGCAGACCCTGTAACCCAGTGACTCCACCCAACCATGGGGCAGTTGCTTTACTTGTGAAATCTGTGTCCAGATCTCTGCCATGAGCGTTGGTCTGGCCTATCTTCGAGGTGCAGCCTCTCTCCTGCGCAATCTCGCGTCCGTCTGGGTTCAGGGAAGGCGCAATCACAATCCGTGTCCGGTCAATCAGCTGAGCAAAAGGAGAAACAGCACAAAGTGCAATGAGTAGGGTTCATTTCCCTGGATCTGAACCTAAGAGCTGCAATCTGAGGTTCCCACTCGTCCCATGGGTTGCACATGGAATTACACATTCCATTACACACGGAATCGCCGCAAGCCCCAAGCCAGTTATGGCAAAAGGAGTCTCTCCCAGTGAGCACTGTGATCTCAGGATACAGCTGGAAGACTCCTAGGAGGTCTTTTGATTGGCCTCTCACCTTTGTAACAGCAGCATTCTTCTTGTAGTTCATGCAAAGGAATTCTGCCAGTGTCAGGAGCAGCTCTGTCCCCACGGGGGCGTTTCCGTGAATACCGGCAACAAAGCGGATCTTGGGCTCCTCAGGCTCAGACTCGTTGGGCTTGTTGGAGATTTCAAGGGACCAGATCTGACGGAACTCAACACTCTGACCCAAACTGCCAAGAGATGGGAAACAGAAGTGTCAGCTCAGCAACAGAGCTGCAACTCCAACCTGACCTCCTGGAGAAATCCCGGTGTGGAAGGGAACTGCTGCCAGCCTCCAGTGGAAGGCTGCAAAGGCAAGAGGAGCACAACCACAGCAGGGGGGCAGATTTGCAGCAGCACTGAACAGAATTCACTCTGAACATCAGTTTGAGCACCAGCAGCTGGGTAAGGGTGTATCCAGGTCCAGATGCACAGAATATCCAATGTTCCATACATCTCCATACAGCCTATGAGATGATGACAAATGTGGAATCGGTGAATCCTCTGTGCTGCCAGTGGTGGGTTTTGTTTTGCTTCTTTTTTTCCGTCAAAGCAGGATACATCTGACACCAAACTAATTTATAAAGGAGGGCAAAAGAGGCCTGTTCCCAGTAATGCAGGAGCTGTTGCTACAGCCATGCTGTTAAGTTGGCAAACTGAGTGCAGGGAAAGCAGGGAACAGGCTCAGGGCTGATGCAACTGCAGGGACAATAGAGGCTACAGATCAGCAAAGCAGCCTTGGCACCAGCAGGGACAGCACATGAGCACATTGTGCCTGGTTACAACAAGTATATGAGGCCCTGGGACAAAGGGATTTGTGCTTTCTAAAGCTGACAGAGGGTAAGCGCTACAGGTCACAAAGGAAAGCAGAAGATGGCAGCAGCTGGTCTTCTGCAGGAGGGCACAGACCTTGGCCCAGGGCAAGCTCACACAAAAGTGTCTTGCACTACTGAAATAAAATCTGGAGGCAATGAAAAAAGGCCATCTGAGATGTGCAAGTCAAATCTGGTCATTTTTGCTGGGGACTCTTTAGCACAAGAATATCAGTATACTGGGAATATTGCCAGTCCCAGGCACCCCTGGAGAACTAAGTCAGGGAAAAGCACATGGATGCACCAGTGAGGCCCTGCAGCCACTGCTGTGCCATCATGTCCTTACACGTGGTGCTCCCTCCATGTCAGGGAGCACAGGGAAGGGAGGGATGAACTCCCCACCTCTGCACTGTGTTCATGGCTAACAACTTCACAACACCCCCAGCCCACGCAGCTGCTTTGTTTTCACCTGGTGAGGTTTGTGATGTGTGGGTAGTTCAGGTAGAGGCCTCGGAGGAACTCGGAGAGGTCCTTGTAGGGCCGATATCTGTATGGAGCCACATCCCTGGAGGAGGTGAGCAGGAGCCTCTCCAGACCATTCTCAGCAGAGAGATCTTTGATCAGGGTCTCAAACTCCTTTTCGTTGGGGTTGCTGGTGTCTGGGGTGTTCAAGACCAGCACCTTCCCTTCCTCCACTTTGCTGTCCGTCCGTGAAAGAGTAAAGTTGACCTGCACCCCACCTTTGCTGTCAACTTCCACTACCTTAGTGACTGGATCATACCTGCCCAGGGAAAAGAAGGCACAAGAAAACATCAGGCATTTGAACACACAAGCCAGCTCTGTTCCTGACTATACACACCCACATGGGAGTGCTACTGCTTCCCTGCCCACAGTGAGAAGCATAGAAATGAGGAGCAGCTCAAAGGGATGTGGGAATGGCAGGAGGACAGGGAACAGCTCAGGGCCCAGCATGGCGTTGAGCTGCTTTTGGCTCAGGTGTTGCAGGGCATGACTGGCACCACAGGTCAGGCTGCTTTAACACAGAATTTCGGCAGCACTGAAGTGATCAAGTCACTTCTGTGGGTAGCTTCCTGGAAAAGAATTTCCCCTAAAGACACCAAGTTATGCACTCCTAACAAGGGAAGACTGGGATTGTACACCAGAGCCAGGTGAGCAGTCTGATACCACAGCAGCCTCACGCTGCTATCTCTGCACAGGCCAGAGGACAGGAGAAACGCCCATGCCTACGTGTGCAGTGGGCAGGCAGAGGTGATGGAATATTCCTGAGTGGGGAGTCAGTCATGCAGCTGTTTGCTCCTCGTGCTGGGGCTTGCTCACCCTCGGGCAGACGCTGTGATTTTGTAGGTCCCTGGGACCAGCAGGCGCCAGAAGTCTCCATCCTTGTAGGTGGTCACTGGGTGGTTGATGTCGGCCACGCTGATGGTGGCGTTGAGGATGCCCCTCTTGTCCACAGCATCCAGCACAAAGCCCCAGACACCCTGGTGAACCTGCACAAAGGAGCTTTGCTGAGTGCCAGCCCTCACTCTGTCTCCCACCCCTCACATTTTCAGCACTCCCAGAGGAGCAAGATGTTCCAAAAGGGTTCAGGTTGGACTGGCCAGCAGCTGGCGTGGACAAAGATCACCTGATGAGTACAATGAGCAATTGTTTGGGTGTCAGCACAGCACTCTCTGCTCCACACCTTTGTTTGCACACCCCAGGTGTGCAGCACCAGCCCCACTCAGATAGGAATAAAATATAAGGGACATTCCAGCCTCAGGAAATCCAAAGTAGTGGTACATAAAAAGCCCCCACCTGCATCGTCTGGATGCCATTTCCATATGGACTTTTGGTATGCTGAGAAGAGAGAGTAGTTGAGACAGGTTCTGATTGGGGTGATTTCTGTAGAGCAGGTACCCAGTTTGGCCAGGAAGCAGCATTTGCACATCACCCTGTTCATTCTGGTCTGTCTAAAGCAAACCCCAGAGGGAGCTGACCTTGCCTGAGGTCAAAGCACCTCACCTGTTTCATGAACTGCAGCAGTGATCGTCGGTTCTGTGCCCAGTACTTGGGCAGCTCCTCAGCTCTTGGGTATTTCACACAGCCCAACTCAATGGTCACTTCAAAGCAGTTTGTATGTAAGTAATTCCAGTCTTGCATCCCACCTACAACAAGAATGTAAAACAAGTTTTGACTTCTGAAGTACCACAGCTCAAAAAAAAATTTAAAAATCAGATAATAGAGAAAGATGGAAGTACAAACTTGAAGGGAAAAGCTTTTACACAGGGCAAGATTCAAGTTTCAAAGGGATGCCAAAAGAGCAGCCAAATAACCTTCCTTCTTGTAAATACCTTTCATGCTAATAAAGTGCTGTAAAATTTTATGAAACAGTTTTGCTAATAGCCAGAGAAACTACACTATAAATTCCTTCCCCCAGGAATAACTTTATCAGGGTACATTATTTAAGATGTTATAAAAGAAACCTGAGTCCCATTAATCTGAGCTGACCAATGCAGAGTTCCTTACTGATCAGACTAAATTATTTAAGCTGCACATGCATTAACTTGAAGACAAACAGCTCAGGAGATTTAAGGTGTCCTTTACCTGGAACGTTGTACCACTGAGCCCCGTTAGTGATGCCATGGGGGAAGTACTCAGTGGGGTACATATCCTTACAAGGGCTTCCCTGATACATCTTTGCATTTTCCTATAAAACAAGATGCAACATGTGAAGGTGAGCCTGCACTCCACAACCACTCTCGTGCTACCCTTAGTCACACATTCAGCGTTACCAAACACAGATGTGTGTCTGTATCGCTGCAGCCCACACCCAATCCCAGCCCAGAGATATCCTTGCTCTCCTCCCAGCCCATGAGCAGCATTTTCCACCACCCTTAAAAGTGCCTGCACAGAGCCCTCCCCCCTCACTGCCTGCAGACAGAGCATGCTGGGCATCGCTCATGGAATGGGACCCTTCAGTAGGACCCTTCTGCTGCGACTGTAACAGCCACAGAGCCTACACCCACCTCTACCAGCTGCTCAGGAGGTTCCCTGGAAGCTGAAGAGGAGTTTCCCAGGAGTCAACCCAGCAGGATGTACCCATTTTCCTGTTAGAGTTTTACCTTGGAGTAGGCAAGTGCCAGCATCTGGAACACAGCATCATCTGGGGATTTACTGTATACGGCTATTCCTTGTTCATCGTCATCGAAGGGGTAATTAACCACCAGGGAACCTGCAGGCAAAACAAGCTCTGGCTCATACTTGTGTGCTTTCCCAGTCATCCCTCAGCCTAACAGGGGAAATTTTCCCCCAGCAAGTGCCAAGTCTTCTGTTTCTCAAGACTTGGCATTAAACAAAGCATTAAGCCCAGTGGACAGCAGAGACAGAAGCACAAGAAGAGATAACACCACACCTCGTTGGGAAGAAGAACCAAAGCCACAACAGCATCAAAGCTTTGGCTTTCACATGAAGGAGGGCTGAGCACAACCACACTATAATTGTTTTCACAGAGAAGTGGAGGCAAGGGGAGGAATTTCCTAAAACGTGCATGGTGCTTTTAAACCAAATGATGCAGTTCTTCAGCTTTCTGGAGTTTATTGCTGAAGGTTTCCCCAAGGAAGCTGCACTAATAGCAGCGTGAAACCCCAGACACCACTGCAGCTGGAGACCTGCCAGCCCCCTCACACCCACACATGATATTTCTGCACTACAAACCAAACACGCTGGCAACAAAGCATCCACCTGCAAGTTACCACAGCTACAAGCCAGCAGACAAACTGTCTAGGGAGTAAGCTGTAATACCCAAAAACTTAATTAGGAACACTCCAAAAGGAGAATTAAATTACTGCAAATTTCTTAGTTCCGCCATGCCATTCAAGGCAGGGAACCCTCGGGATTGCATTCACTCTATAAATGCTGTAAAGCCTTTAACAGCCACAGCTCTGTATCCCATTCCCAGACCATCTGCTGACAAAGGAGTCCATCCCCATCTCCCAGATGCTCCCTTCAGAGAAGTGGTTGGGATCTTTCCAGCAGCCAGCTCGACTCTCTACAAACATGTTTGGGGATACAGTTTTCACCCTTTGTTTCCAGTTTCTGCTCCATCTTGCAGCACGAGAGTTCCTCAGTGCACACCTAGAACACTGTGGAGACATCCCTGCAAACTCCCATCCCACAAAGCCCAGCACAGAGGAAGGAGCTTGGTTTGGATGTGGTACCTCCATGCAGATTTGCTGAGAGCACAAACGGATAAGACTTTAGCCAGGCCATGACAGCACGAGTTTCTGGCTGTGGAGGGTCTGTCACATGGACAAACTGATCTGGGAAGTTCCTGTTCAGGTCATAGTTGTTGCTGTTGTTTCTGCCAACAGTACCTCCTTTGTCTCCTGAAAATGAAACACAAGTTCAAGCTTCACCTGTGAAGAGGTTTCAACCTCTTCTTACAGAGTTTACAAGTCTCAGTTAGTGAGGAGAGCAGAGAGCACAGCAGTGCTGGCTCCCTGCACCCAGAAAGGGGCACCCAGGCCCTCCCCCTAGAGTGGCCTGCTCTGTGCAGCAGTGCCTGGGGGCCCTTTCTGTGGGTGTTTGCTCAGGCTCCCAGGGCAGTCAGACGAGCAGAAAGGCACTGAACCATGAACAATCTCTGCAGCCGGATGCCACAACCACAGAAACCTCAGAGCTCACCTTCTCAAACCAGCCAGACGAGTTCTTTAACAAACCCAAGCAGAGCTATGCTTCCAGAAAGTGATTCTGGACAGTCTCTGTTCTGCCAATCTGCAAGAGCCACGTGGTTCTAAGACTTCCCTGAAGGATGTTTTTGCCAGTTTCAACCTCATGATAAAAGTCTATGTTATCCTTGGACAAGTGCTCTGCAGACAGCCTGGCTCCCACACTGCACTTACTAAGAGAATGGACCAAAGCACAGCAAGCAAGAGCTGTGTCAAAGAAATGTCTTTTTTTAAAAATAAGCCCTGGATTAGCCACAAACCATAAGGGAACTCAGAAAGGGGAAGCTCACAGCACTGCTGAAATATAAGAGCTCTCCCCAACAGCTTCCAGCATCCATCAGTCAGGGTCCACCCACTCATCCCACAGCACACACCAAGTCCCTTCTTAGCTTCCCTGTGTGGAGAGAACTCCTGCTCCTGGCAAGGCTTCCAAATTTCCTAGGGATTCCATGAACCCAAAGGCTTGTTCTGAGGGCTAGGAACCCCACAGATTTTGGCACAAACAGCAATACCTTCCTGGGACTTCTCATAGCCATCAGGGTTCATAGATGGCATGATGTGGATCCGTGTGCTCTGGACCAAGTCAGTCACTTCAGGATCTGTGCCGAAGTTCTTGCAGAGGTACTCGATGAGGTTCAGGAGAAGCTCTCGCCCCACAACTTCATTCCCGTGCATGTTACCGATGTACTTGAACTCTGGCTCACCTGCAGACACAGGGTCACACCACAGAGACAATTATAACCACTGTGTTACAGCTTGGAGACATCTCACCACCCTCAGCATTGCTCTTCCAGGCTTTGCTGAAGGGCATTTACCTAAATCTCACACCTCTGCTCCCACAACTCCAAAAAGAACAATGTCTCCAAGAAGTCTCTTGGTCCTTTTTCCCTAGAGCTCCATGACCAGCACAGATGTCCCCAGCAATGCTCTTTAACACAGTGCACTTGCACTTTCTATAAAGGATACTACAAGGAGCAGCTCAGTCTCTCAAGAGAGAAGCCAGCTCTACACTCCTTTTTGCTCTGCCTCTCCCAGGGTTTGTCACTCACATTTGTGCCTCACTAGAATGGATTTCTCACATCACCTGCTTCGTGAACACCAGGGTTGTCAGAGATCTCCATGACGTAGAGCTCCCGCAGCTCCACGGACTTGCCCACGGAGTAGAGGTGGGTGATGCTGGGGTACTCGTTGGCGTAGCGCCGCAGGAAGATCTCCATGTCCGAGAAGTGGTGGTGGCGGAAATCCACGGGTTGGATGGGTTGATGGACAGAGGTTGGATTTGGGGCCTCAGCCTGCACAGAGGTGGGGGTGATGGCAGTGACAGGGGCAGGCGCTGCCGTGAGCTGGGTGACGTTAGGAGCTGGTGGCATCACGGTTGGCTGCAAGGAGAAGTTCACTTCTGTTGCATCTCCCTCCTTCACCTCGATGTTCTCTTTGGTCACTGGTGTGTAACTGTGGAAAAAACAACTGGCTTCAGCAAGGAGGCTCTGCAGAACAGAGGACAAAATTCCCTGCAGTCCCCTCCATCACTCCAGACTACTCCCCTCAGCCTGAACACACTGGGATGTTAATGACTGAGATTCACAGGGACCAAGCTGATGGGACTCATCCCACTGCCACCAAACCCAGCTGCACTGTTGTCCTTGCATGGCTCAGCAGGGAAGAAGCCTCAGGTGTATCACAGAACTGGCCATGGGGCAAGTCACACATTCACACCCAGGCTTGGGACAACACAAACTCCTGTTGGGGTGACCCTATTCCACTTCCTCCCTTTGCACAAAAGATGCAATTTGATACAAGCAGTCAAACAGAAGTTGACAGAAATTCTGTGTACTCAACAGCACCCTGAAGGGTGCAAATACAGCTGCAGCTCTGAGCTGGAACCATTTACTGCTGCATCTTTCAGCCAAGCCCCTTAAATACGCAAGGTGTTTTGGTGAGGGAAGGAGGGGGAAATCAAGAGAAGGAACAGGAGCAGTTGGCAGTGTGGGCACAGGCTGCCACAGAGACATTACCCCATCACAAAAGCAGTCACGTTGTAGGTCCCAGGCACCAGCAGACGGTGGAAATCACCAAATTTCCCTGCTGTGATGTTATGAGCGATACCAGCAACAGCAATGGTCGCATTGTCCAGGCCAGCTCCTGTGATTGCATCCCTCACAAAGCCCTTCACACCAATGTGGACCTGGGGAAAAAAAAAAGCAAGGGCCTGGCTGAAGACAGGAAACATCAGGGGAACAGTGTCATCATACAGCAATGTCCTTGCATGAGCTGGATCTGCACCAATCAGTCCCTCTAACACTGCACCCCACAAGGCTCCTCTCAGCAGAACTCTGTCATGGAGCATGTGGGAGCTGTGGCAGAACCACAGAGAAACACAGCAGCTTTGCAGCCACCGACCTTCAAACAGCAGCTGCAGCATCTGTGTTACCTCACACAGCAAACAAAGCCAGGAGGCCACCTGGACACGGTGCTCCCAGCCCACCATGGACACCCAGCCCAGCCCTCAGTACCTTCTCAATGAAAGCCAGGAGAGATTCCCGATTGTTCTCCCACTCCTTTGGAAGCTCAGAAGTCGGTGGGTATTTGCAGCAGGACAGCTCCAATGTGATCTCAAAGCAGTTGGCCCACACATAGTTGTAATCCTGCATTCCACCTGAGAAAAGGAGGCAGAGACATGTTCCAAGAGCAACGCACACACATCTCACCACGGGATGCTATTTCTCCTTGTCCTTCAGCCCCACACAGCATCTTCCCAGGATGCTGCCCCAGCTCCAGAGCGTGCAGCCTAAGGAGAAAAGCCAGGTCAGATTACCATGACAGCCTATGCTGTAACTGGAACATTGGGCCATTCAGATCAGCCACAGCCAGCTCAAAGGGACAGCCCCTTTGTCTCACTGCTCCATCAGCTGAACTCATCAGCACAGTTTTGGGAATTCATACAGGTTCATTTTACATTTCAGACACAACAAACCCAGTGTGCCAGGGCAGGCACACCAGATTCTGAACATGCCAGCAGCCGGGTCCTTCCCTGTGCATTCCAAGCTACCTCGAGATTTGTGAGGCCTGCCTGCAAGAGAGGTTACTTTACTCAAAATGAGGTTTTGATACAAAAGAACACCAGACTATCAACTTGGGAGTTGGCACCTAAACATGCACACTGAAATCAGTTTCAGGGACCACACAATTGTTCTCCCAAAAGCCTCTTAGCAAAACTCTAGACAGGATGAGAACAATGCTTCCCCTTCTCTAATTCCTCAGCTGCTCTTTTCTTCCAACTCCTTATCCAAAGGTCTACACCTGAGAAGGGTCCACCTGAGAAAGTCTGAGAAACTTGTTCTTGGCCAAGTCACCAGCCTCCTCTCACGCTTCCTCTGTAAGGCAGCAGTTTCTAATCAATTTAAGGCTGTTGCAACACCTGGAGGGATTTGTTAGCTTAGTGCTAAACCAGCCAAACCTCGGTGAGAACCAGGAAACAGGAGTGCACAGAGCTGTTTCCCAGTATTAAGCTCATCTTACTGTTCTTGCCCTTCAGAGAAACCACGGGCACTGTTATGAATCAAAAAGGGTCACCTTCACCCACTTGCTGAAGTTTATATCCAACCCTCAGCAAACAAAGCTGTTCCTCAAACAGGACTGAATCACACCAGCACACCTTGACAACTGCAGGTATCAACACTCATCATCTGGAGCCCAGACTTGAGCGTGCTGATGAAGACTGCAAATGTTCAGCCCTCCAAACATTACTGGGAGCTTTCAAGAGTAGAAAGGACGTTCCAAAACACCCAGATGTCTGTGAAAGAGATTTCAGAATCACCCTGCTAAACCCCACCACATGACAGTAGCCAGATGACCACATGAAAGGATTGTTTCCACCACCCAATCAGGCAGTTGTGTCAGTAAGGAAGACACACCACGCTGTGTTTTCTGTGTGCTGGCAATGTCTTCCGGCTTACACAACCTTATTTAGCTCTAACACAGACAGACTGGTGTGTCACAGCCTTGGCCACCACTTCCTAGACAGCTCCATCCCAACCTGTACGGCAGCACCTGTAACGAGAGCCCTGAGACCTCCACACCAACAGAATGACTCCCACCAGGGTCACCTGGACACAGGGGCCCAGAATTTCCTCTGGATGAGTTGAGGGAGTTGAAATGACTCTCAGAGGTCCCTCTCTCAGAGAACAGCGATGCATTTTCTTCACAGGAGGCAGATGCCAGGACAAGGAAAGCAGAAAGCCTGTGGTAGGTATCATGGCACCAGACTGCAAAGCCCCAGCAAAAAGGTTTGTAAGAAATGCACATTTTGTGCACCCATCCTTTGCTTGGCCCACTGAAGTGCTGCATTAATGCTGTGCCAATAGAGCTCATATACTTTGAGCAGTTTCCTAATCATTCACAAGCCCCTTGAAGTGAGGGATCCTCCGTGGCAGTGGCCAGAATGGATCAATACCCTGATGCACTGGCAGGGGCTGTGTTAATGCATGGTCAGGAACAAGGGAAAACCAGCAGCATCTGACCAAGCAGAGGAGGCTTCTAACAGAGGTGGTGGCCAAAAAGGTCAGGGACCACTGTCCTGAATTCAAGAGCCCCACTGCAGCTGGGTAAAGGAGGGATGGACTGACAGCATAAAGCAGGATTTAGAACTGGCCCCTGGGATGATGTGTGGGATGGTATCACAACAAAGATGTCCCAGTTCCTCTCAGTTCTCCTGGGAGTGTGCTGCTAAGGGAACAGGGAGCTTTCACTGTAACAAATCAAATGTCACTTGCAGCCAGAAGGAGAGCACTGCACCCTGTACACGGGCTGACATCAAAACAGGAAAGAGACTTTTCTGTCCAGCAAAGGGGGCCACAAACTGTTGGAGGACTTTCCAACTCTCACACTCAGTTCAAGGGGTTAGAGAAACAAGGCCTGTGAGTCTGATCCACCCTCAGCTTCATTCAGCTCCCGTCACCAGGCTCAGAACAGGCATGCACAGCAGGCTGCTCTCTCGCCAGTAAACACCACGCCGAGCGAAACGATCTGCCAGCCCATAACCATCTGCTCCTAGCAGGACGTTAATGCATTCAAAAACATCCATAAGTAAACCAGAGCCATTATGAAACATATTTAGTGCTTCATCTGCCATTCAAGCAAATTTAGGACAGATGCTCACCCATAACAGAGCAGCAACGGACTAAATTAGAGCTTGCTACACCAGTTCTGGTAAAACTATCTCTTGGAGAAAGTAGTCCACTGCATTCTTGAAAATTTGGATTGTATCCACTGCACATATTTGGCCTTCACATGGCTGTGTTGCAGAGCAGGACAGTTATTTTTACAGCATGTGGAACTACATATTTTCCCACATACCATCTGCACGGCCTCCCCTGGCTGTGCGGAGACCCAGAGGGGTAAAGAGAGACCTGTACTCAGCCTGCCATTAGCAGGGCACTACAGTCATGGAGCAGAGCAGAAAATACACACCCAAGGTAGAAAACTGCCAGACTACAGTGCTTCTACTCTGTTTGGGTAATATCTGGGATAACCTGTTGGATTTACTTCAGCATTTTAATCACGGGGTGTCTTTCAGCCTGCACTGTGAAAAGCTTCAGCCAAGCTCAAATCAGGAGAATGAAGCTCTCTAGAGTCAAGCCTGAGGATCCAGATACCATAAATACTCCACGTGCCAGGAGAAGCCTGCCAGGCCAGACAAGAAGGACTCTATTTTCAAACTGCACCATGTAGAAAACTAATTCCAGCTCTCACTGGAGCAGACATCAGCAGATAAGGAACCTGCAGCTAAGTTAAAGCAGAAAAACGGTCACGTCTGCTCTGCAGAGGGAGCAGATGGCACCAAGCAAGCTGGAGACATGATTCAATACACAGCTCAAGTTGCTGACTCTGCTCAGAACTGATTGTCTCATAGCATGGGACTGAGTGAGCACCAGCAACAGCACCAAGCAGGCAGAGGAATGTTCTGGTCCATTAGTCCGAAATCATTAAAACTCAGGAGGTGAGGTTTGGGCCTCCAACTGCAGCACCTGCATGACCCAGAGCAGCCCAGCCCAGCAGCCTTTCCTCAAAGAGAAGGGCAGAGTCCTCCCAAAGGCTGCACCAGCACAGCACTGCCCAGCAGTTCATAACAGATGTGAAAAGAGGCCTTAGACACTCAAACTACCAAGCCAATACCACTCTCAAGAAGAAAAAGAACTGCAGCAAGACTTTTATAAAAATACATGCACTAAGTGCAGCAAATTGTGCATATCCCCACAAAGACATGGCTGAGAGCTTCTCTGAGAGCCCACTCTGTGCAAGTGCCTTCTGCCATGCCCAGGAAACAGAGGCCACCACAGTGATGCCACCACACTGTTCTCAGCATTCATTTCAACTGCTCTGAGCTGGATGCCACTAAAAGCTGGTTGGAAGCTCAGTGTGGCTGGTAACCACAGCCAAAACAATCCAGCCAGCACACAGGTAAATCCACTTTCAACCTGAGAAGTGCCTCCCAGTAGACACCAAAAACACCTCAAACACTTGGACATCAGAGAGTCAAACTAGCAAGAAAACTAGCAACTTTTAGGAAGGGACTGAACATAAAAACAAATTTTCCAAGGCTGCCCACAAAACATGCTCATGCTGAATTTAGTTTCTGATCTGGATCTCTTAACAACAAAGTCAAAGCACATCCTGCCCACAGACAAGATGAGAGCAGTTTCTCAACTGCTCTCTGTACCCCAGCCCAACTTTGCATGTATTCCCTTGATCTGAACGAGCCACTTGGTAGTTAAAACCCCCGAAGGTTAAAAAGGAAGAGAAAGAGCATGCACACCAGAGATAGCCTCAAAAAAGCATCCCAGTCACCAACGTGCTTATCTACAGCAGCTGGAATGCAGGAGCCAAATTCAGCTGTCTGGCAGAGATCCATCCTTCTCTGTGCACACTTGACCTTAGCAATTACTCTCATGGTTTGTACTTGCCACCTCGATCTGACACATGTAAGAGGCTGTTTGCAAACTCAAATGGAAGTTAATGGAGTCTGGCACCAGCATAAAACTGAACTGCTAACACCGGGACAATGAATCCCGTGGCAGTTTGCTCTCCAGCATGTTTGATCTCACACGATAAAATGTGGCAGGAAAATTTCCACCTGTTGAAACACTGTGTTCCCATTTCTTTGTTTTTGCTGGCTTTAGTTCACTTGGAGCCTGCAGGAGTCTCTCCTGGCACAATCTGATCTGGAAGCCTCAAGCACGTGCCCCGCACTGCTCACAGAACCGTGAGCTCTGGTTTTCTATCTCTAGAGCTCAGCTCAGGGACTGGGATTTCCCCAGCCTCATTTCACCACACATTTCAATCCTGCAGTCACTGGGAAAGGCCTCCTGATCCAAGCATGAGCCTCCGCAGCCCCTGGCACAGAGCTGAGCAACTCAGATGACTCAAAACAGCCTCTCCGATGGTTTTGCTGCTTCTGTCACACCACTTACAACTGACTCCCCTCTGCCTGCTCTGCATCCACTACTAAAAATAAATGTTAAAACCCACAACCCCGAAGGGGTGAATTGACACAACTTTAAATTACATGTGGGGTATGGGTCAGTTCACCCGTGCTCTCCCCGGATTACATTTTACACAAATTCCTTGGCTCTTGGGGGAGCTGCTCCAAGGGCTGCTGTCACCCTCAGCAATGCTCAACTCTAAGAGTCCACATCAGTGCATCCTCCCTGCAATCTCTGCCTGTGAGTTGCCTACAGCCATCCATGCTGAGCCTGAGACTGTGGCTTGTCACAGAGAAAAGGTTTATTTCTGCAGGGACTGGGAGCTGGAGGCTATGGGATAGATACAAACCACAGCGATGGCAGCACAGAGCAATCTGCTCTGCAGTTCACACCTTTTATTGCCTCTGAAAGGAAAATGTTCTCATTTCTTTGTCCTGCTGGCAGAGCAAAAGCAGCCTGGAAGGTTCACACACCAGTGCCACAGCCACCAACCAGGAGGATGAAAAAGTAATCCCTGCAGTGAAAAATGCTGCTCTCTGGGGTCAGGGGAGCACAGACCCAAAGCTCTGGAATAACTTTCCCCTCAGAGTACAAACCAAACCCACTTCATTACAAGGACAGAAGACCTCAGAGCTGCAGTTAAGAAACCTCCCAACTGAGGTGTTGGTCGGTAACAACAGCCACCACAACAAGGCAGCACAGATCATCCAGGATATCCTGTTCCCTCACAAGCCAAGTCACCAGATTACACAAACTTTCCTCCTGCTGGACATCTCACAGCAGCAGAATGAACCTTGAGCCAGCAAACACGAGGGCTGGTGTGCTCAGCAGAGCAGAGGGAAGGAGACAGCTGGTAGAGAAGGAGATCAAGCCACATCTTATTTGAACATGACACTTTATTTGCCCAGTGAAATCCTGGGGAATGATTCAGCCACTGCTAAAAACCAAGCCTTCCTCTTCCACCTCAGAGATGATGCATTCAGGCCCTATAATGGATCTCTCTCCAGCCTTCCCAAGGAAGCTGGATGCAGGATTAACACAGGGCTCTACTGCAAAGCCCATGCTGCAGAAAGACACTTGCTAGAAATCGTTAAGCTGTAAGCTCTGAAGGATAAACAACATCAGCTGTCACTGCTTGCTCAGCACTTCTGCCATCATCCCTCAGCCACAGCACAAGGGAAAGCAGAGCAGCAGAGCAACACAACTTCTTGAGACCATTTCTGCAACTGTTTTGCTGTGTTCTCACCACAGAAGTTCCTGCCCTGTCTGGTGAAGCTGTGGCCGTACAACATCTGCCAAAGGGGCACAGCAGTGGGGTTATTTGGGAGCTCTGTTTTCCATGAGAGCTTCTCCTCACATAAATTATTATTTCAATTTTCAACCAAACCAACACACACAGAGCAATCCACTGCACAGCTGAGCCAGGCTAGTCACCTCCACCTGCACAGGTAGAGTGGTGGTACCAGGAGGTAATTTGCTCCTTTTCAGCTCACTTCCATATGCAGCTGCCTGATGGAGGGATCAGGAACTGTCCTAGAGGCTCCACCAGGCCAAAATTCAAATGCCTTCTAGATCTCCCACACTTGTGGATGAGAACAGGTCATGCCACCCTCCACACAGGTTTAAAAGCACAGCAGTCCGTGGAAAAGCAACTTGCTTCTTGCTTCTTCCAGCAAGAACTCCTTGGTTAGCTCAGACCACGTATCTAAATTTCATAGTTTTACAGCAGGCTATTCTATAATCACAAAGCTACAAGTTCAGAGGTTAAAAGACATCTCACAGAACACTGGCATTAGTTTAATATCTTATAACAATAATTCTCTCTTTCCTAATCAAAATTTAGCAACCATCAAGAGACCTGCAAGAGTTCATTTGGCAAATGAAGCCTCCCATGTGCAGGACAATTCTCCAACACTTAAGGGGGTCAGGAAGAATCCTCCAGTTTGCTGTGATTTCTTCCCAAACATTTCCCAAGCTGTTACTCATCAGTTCCGATGATAGCACCTCTCTTTATTTCAAGCTGCTAGAACACATTCAAAGCTAAAAATATCACTTAACCCACAGTCCTTTCCTGTGTGACAATCAACACTGGTCTGGATGTGAGTTTTCAGGTGAGCACAGCTTACCTTCCACGTCATACCACTGGGCACCGTTTGTGATGCCATCTGGGAAGGTCTCTCCCTCCTCTCCAGGGCAGTTGGGTTTGCCAGTTCTCATGATGGGGTGGTGTGATGCATAAGCTTTTGCTAAATATCTGAAGACTTCATCATCAGCTGATTTACTGTAGACTCCTGTGGGCCTGTGCGTGGGAGAGTCATCGTAGGGGTAGCTTGCCACCACGGAGCCACCGTGGAGATTGCCAGAAAGCAGAAACCTGGGGATGGGAAAGAAAGGGAGAAAAAGTCAACCTGGAAACATTTCAACAGGAAGTTGGCTACAGCAACCCAACCAGTTTTTCTGCTGCTTTCCCACCCAAACCACATTTTCAGGAGCCTCCAAACTCTGTTTAGGATTAATGAGGCAAAATGCACACACTGGAAGTGGAATCAATTGGACCCTGTTCCATTAGCCCTGAGCAGGGAGCACACCTGGAGCTGCAGCTACACCAAGGTTAAGTTAACAGACACACACCTGTCTGACACTGAGTCAGCTACTGTTGGACATGACACCCTATCCTGGGAGACGTGTTCCAGCCTCCAGCACAGCCAGCAGCATTTCACAGGCACTGAAAAGCATCCCAAGTGCAAGCACATTGGGGGAAATCTGCAGATTTTTGCAATAACACAACCCTCAGGGCTGGCTGAGGGGCTCCCCAAACTGACATGTGGCATTTCTGGAGATGGAACAGAAGATATAGCAGGGCATGCCCCATATACTCTTTCAGTTTGATCACAGGCAGGACAAGCATTTAAACGAATCCCAAAGATAATTAATTGTCTCTGTTCTTCCTCTTCCCACCAAACACAGCACTGAGGGGGAAAAGAGCTCTCCTGTGCATTTGCTCAAATGGGATTTGGTTTCCAAGCAGAGGTAATGTGACCAGTACCTTTACCTTGCTTAAAATAGTACACACAAATTGCATTACACCCACTATCTCCCTTTTTAATCACACAGTTCTGTTTGCCCATTCATTTTTCTGTCAGCAGTTATGTTAGTCTAACAATTACACCAGTATTAACTGGTGCTGCCAGGCAGAGGGACGCACAAAGCACCACGTTCTTCCTGTTTCACCCTGGCTGACAGCAAATCCCACCTCATGTACTAAGAGAAAAAAATAAAATAAAAAGCTCAAGGCATTTTCAAAATTACATAAAGAATGCACATGAGTTTCCCTAGTAACTAATTTTCAGCTGAACCAACTCTGAAGGGATTTTAGTGCAAGTACTGCACCAGAGCTGTCCTAAACAGTTGTTAGGACAAGCAGTTACTGGTGAAGTTCCTGAAATTCCTCTGGAGCACCATCCCCATGAGCACTGCCATCCACCAAGTTTTAGTAATGATCATTTGTTCATGCAAGTTTTGTTTCCTAAACATGAGCAAACATTATACGATGCTGAACGTTGTGTGTGTTGGTTGGAGTCAACCAACAGCCCTGGAAGGCACGGTGGCCATCAGTAACCCCCTCTCCATCTCCTTCTATCCCTGTTTTGGGAAGAGGGCCACAGTTTGCTGCAGTGCATTGCTGCTTTCTCTGCACAATTTCCCACGGTTGGTTGCACTGACCTTTGTGGTCTGGACCTTACACAGTTCTCTGAAGAACACACGGCAAACGAAGAATCAATGCCCAGCCTGGCCACTGCATTTTCTGGGGTTGCCCCAGACCCCCACACCAGAGCTGGGCTTTGAAGGCACCATCTCCCCTCCTGGACTGCCCCCACTCCAGGCACAGCAGCTTCCCTTAGGATGGGGAGAGCCCAACAGGTCAGCATGGATGCTCAAGGCTCAGTCCCATGTGCTTCAACTGAATAGATGGGAAAGGCCGCTGTAGAAGCAGGGCCTGTCTTTGGAAATGCTGCTGCACAGAGCATTATTTCTAAATGCAGGGATTCTTCCATGGACCACAAAGATGAGGAGAAGCCCTGTCCAACACAACTTTGTTCACGTGGTCGTACACAGACCAGCTGCACACTTTAACCCCAAATATTTCCAGCATCCCACAGCTTGTGGAGAAAGCATTATTGCCCTGAGATCGAGAGCCACCGACAAGCTCACAGTGAAGCGGGCGACAAGTTTCCAGCCACAAGCTCAGGGAGATGGGACACATGCAGACGGCCATGGAGGCCAAAACATCTGGGTGTGTTCAGGGCACAAGCTGTGCCCTGCGGGGCTGGTGCAGTTCCTTGGCAGGTGCACAAAAATTTGGGCCACCAAATGCTCTCCCCAGCGCAGGATGGCGCCGGCTGCGATGAAGAGCCGACGCAGGAAGGCAGGCTAAGGATAAATAGGTGGGGAAATTCTCCTTCCCCCTAGGCCCTGCTGGGAAACACTGGGAAAGGCTGGAAGCTGGCTGACAACCCCGGGAAGCGAAGCCAAAGGTCCGCACTCCCCGGAGCGGCGCGCCGGGCAGGGGGAACCGGGCAGAGGGAACCGGGCAGCGCTCACCTGTTGCGGCGCATCCANCCGGCCGTGAGGCGCAGCACCCACAGCGGCCGATTCTCCACTGAGTGTCCGATGCTGAAGAGCCGCACCAGGCCCGGGGGGGCCGCGGCCGCCAGCGCCCGCAGCGCCTCGCCCAGCTCGGCCGAGTGCAGGTACCGCAGCGCCTCGCCGGGCGCCGCCGCTGCCGCATCCGCTTTCTTGATGTGGGGGCTGCGGGCCGGGCTCTGCAGCGAAGACAGCGGCAGCAGCAGCGCGCAGAGGAGCGGCAGCAGCCCCGGCATCACCGAGAGCCCCCGAGCCGCGCTCGCCATAGCCCCACGCACGCCCCGGTCCC